>ML832431.1:0-36234 GCA_009831015.1 Picea engelmannii | reverse complement strand
GGGTTATTATGCAACCTCTTTTGAATGTGAAAAGGGGCTCTTTAGGGCACAATTAGGTCTTTGACCAGCCTCCCCATGCAGATTGAGCTCGGATTTGGTGTCAAATCGACTTGGGAGCCGATCCATTAGTGGTTGGGAGGCCGCCCAGTTTCATAAATGCATCGTTTGGCAGGCGCGCAAGTTTTTTACCCCACAACCGTGCATATGCGCTCCAGATACGAAGATGTTACGCGCGCGCGCGCGTGCGCCCAGTGGGTGCAAAGCGCCTTGTAATTTTGGGGCCATTTTGTATAGTTTTGACCCCCTTTTGTTGTGCTGTGGAATTAACCTTGTGCTATGAATGACTGTTTTTCTGTGTTTGACGATGCGGAGTTCTTGTCGCCCTGTGCGGACGGAATTTCAGTGATAACATTCATGACAAGAAGAAGCAGTCTTCCACTTCCGTGAATGATTCTTTCACTTCTTCTTTGTCCTCTTATACAAGTGGTAAAGGTAGTGGAAGAGCTAGAGGAAGAGGAAGTCGTTGTAGAGGAAGAAGAAATAGATCTAGGAAAGGTTACCTTATTATAGTTCTTGTAACAAAGATGGTTATTGTTAGCACATAGAATTTTAGGGATAAAAAATAATCACTTTGGTTTTGTTTTTTGATTCACGCCTTTGATCCTTACATCATTACCTTGACATGTCACCTCTTAGTTGTACAAAAGGTTCTCTTTGTCATCATCCATTTGTTTAAAACTCAAGTTACATCATTACCTAGACATGTCACCTCTCAGTTGTACAAAAGGTTCTCTTTGTCATCATCCATTTATTTAAATCTCAAATTAAAGACAGTTGTATGTGATACCAACTCACTAGGAAAGTTTGCAACGTACTCATAAGTAAGTCATGCATTCAATTTTTATCATTGCAGTTAAAGAATCATAACAAAGTATACTTCATTGTTTTCAACACCATATTTAATGAACTTTTTAGGGTGTAATAGGAATTGTTTTGGAATTTGTTGGAATCTTTTGTAACAAGACTCATAAATGGAGGAGGATCCTATGTATCCCCTTGGTTTCAACCTCCTTAGGGTAGATAGATATTATTCATTATATATGAAAGGGATTTAGAGAAGGAAAGGGTTAGATTCATGATCCAAGAGAGGAGAGAGATAGAGGAGTAGTTGAGTTGCTCATTTGTAAGCCTGAGGGCATGTGTTGTAGGAATTTCTGCCATTAGAGATTCATGAAAGTTGTGATACCAAACTATTTTTCTCTTGTTTAAATTATTTCCTATCATCTTTCTTGAGTAATATTTACAAATTTTGAAGATCCAAAGTTGTCTTTGGTTAATGGATTCATGAGTTGCAAAGGATTTGTGGTAATTTCCTATTAAACATAGATTTTTTTTCAAGCACTCTTTAATGTATCTTACCGAAAGGATCTCTATTATGTGGATATTCTTCTTTTTGTTCACCTTCTATTCTTCTACCCATATTTACATAAGCCTTTTGTCTGGTACGAAGCCTAATTTCCTGTGATGTGCATAATGTTATGACTCCATGCCCAATGGAATTCCTCTGAGAAATGTTTCTTCCCTCTACCCTTATTTCCTAGTCTTCCTAATCCACCTACTCAAACAAATTTAATCCATTTATATTCTGATGGGTACTAGGCTTACACCTACAACATTCTAGGTGTGACTTCTAGTGATAACATTTTTTGCTTCGTTGTTAAGGACAGAAGTGAAGAAATATTCCCTCGGAGAATGACAACGATCAGATCCAGCTCTTGATGGTAGACACGAGAAGGACACGAGCTTGAATGCAATACTCTACCTAGAAACTCCAACTTCATCATAGATGAATCTATGGGTGACTCAAATGGTTTGAAATGGACAAGATTCTTTCTCATAGGTATGCATTTTGTGATTTCTCAAATATATCTGGTTTTCCAAAGCTCGTGCCTAATAGAAGTAAATGGGAAGGTTTCCTTCCTAGTTTTAGAGGGGAAAATTGGGAAATGCCAACTAAGATTTTACTAGGTTTTCACAAGTGCATACTTAAGCTAAAAGTTATACATGAATATATCCTTGTAAAATTGTTTACATACTCTTTAGATGGAGCAACTTGTGATTGGTGTAGATCACTACCAGTTGCTTGTATTACTTCACTAATACATTTGTATGCTACATTTCATTTGTTTTGCAAAGAGAAATTTGCAGTTGATTTCCTTTATCAAGAATGTTGTTATGGATTCCATTTGTTGAGTAAAGAATAAAATAGTCATAAAGAGTATGCTGCTGTAGAAGACTCTTTTCATAATCATCAAGAGGATGATGATCTTCAAAGTGATATCTAGGATGTAGATACTTTTGACATTGTATCAAATGTTTCCACTGTTTTAAGTTATCATGAAAATGAAATTGTTTCCTTTGAGTATTCAAATGATAATGAGAAGATTGATATATCAGCATGTGACAATTTTGAATCTAAGCCACGAGAATATAGTGAAGAAGATAAGGAATAATTGCAGTGGCAATTGGAATTCTCTTTATCACCTATTAATGAGTAGAAAACTCCAGGGATCAGCGAGGAAATGTCTATCTTTTCTCTACCTGCACTTGCAAAAGACATCAAAAAACATATGAGTAGCTATGAAGTATATGAGGACCATCATTTTATTGATGAATCAGCCTTCACAGAGGAGAAAAATGGTTTTCGTAACCAACTAGAAATGTCTTGTCATAAGTTTCATGATCCTGTGGATTTTTACATAGAGTTATATTTTTCAAAGGTTTCTTATGATCCCGTTATTGATATGATTTTAGATCATAGTTGTAAGTATCCATTCCTTATTAACCTATTGCTGCAAGCCTCATATCACTTGAATATTCTTTCGAACAGTTGCATGAAAGAAATTAGTTTCATTAGTTCGATACTCAGCTAGATGCATTGGAAGTATGACTTCAAATGAGCAAAGTTATTCAACTAGGTAGTTTACAGTAGGATTATGTATATAAATAAGCTTGCTATGCAAGCATTTGGTTTGCAGTGAGTGTTTTTCATTTTTCAATAAATGATCATAGGTGCTCTCAAGGCATAGACAAAGTACAAATTGCAGAGATGGAATGGATAAGGCACTGGAACTACATGGTCTTGGAAGCTCACAAGGATCATGACATTCCCTGTGGAAGCAGATGTTAGCACATAGAATTTTAGGGGTCAAAAAGAATCGCTTTGGTTTTGTTTTTTGATTCACACCTTTGATCCTTACATCATTACCTTGACATGTCACATGTCTAGTGTACAAATGGTTCTCTTTTTCATCATCCATTTTTTTAAATGTCAAATTAAAGATAGTTGTATGTGCTACCAACTCACTTGGATATTTCGGAGCATACACATAAGTACCTCAGACATTCAATTGTTATCATTGTAGTGAAAGAATCATGACAAAGTAGATTTCATTGTTTTCAACGCCATCTTTAACCAACTTTTCATAGATTATGTCATAGATCTCATAACAATTTCCTCAAACTATGCAATTCATGTTCGAATCTGGCACTGCGGATTGGTAGACATGTGTTGTGAACTCACGCTATGAACTGGATGAAAGAGAGTGTTGGAGGTTGGACTACTTGCATGAACCCTTGTGCAATTTCAAAGACACCAACATCAAACTCGGGACCACCAGGTACTCCATGTGACTTTTCATCATGTTTGAAGGTCGTGAAAGGGATTTTGGTTGTTTTTCCTTTGGGAGCTACGAACTGTCACTGCCTTCGTATCAATTTTCAAAATTTAGTTAAAATATGATCTGAATTGTTCCTACTAAACCAGACTACCTTCTAACCTCATTCAATTTTCCTCCCGCTGAAAATTTACTTTATCCCATCATTTTCAGCTAGTGCTACGAACTGGCTCACAGAGCATTGCGAACAACGCTACAGACCCTCTGTTCCAGCATTGTTAAAACCCTATCCTCTACATATTTCTAAAAATGCAAACTTAACAGAGTTATTTATTATACCCCTATCTATTCTGTAGTGTGCAATTGATCATCTATGGGAGAAGACTTAAAATTGCAAGTGTGGTGATGTTGTTAACAAAGTTTTGATGCTGATAAAAACCTATTTTGCAAAGACTTACCTTTGTCTCTTATCATTATAATTTTCAGTGGTTTTTCCTTAGCATTTCTATTTGAATAATGCCTTCTCTCATTCCTAAATGTGCATAAAGTGATTTGTATAAAAATTGTGTACAAGGTTAGTCTATTGAAAGAATTTTGTCATCGAAACCCTAGTTTCTTATATTCCTTGTTTTCATACATCTACTCGTTATTACAACTCACAGAAATCATTCCTAAGCATCAGAATGGATAACCAACAACATATGAAATCTCATAAGGGAGGTGAAATTGTAAGGTTAGAACCCTATGGCATGCAACTTCTTGATTATGATCCATTGATCAAAGATGCCTCTATAGACAAAATAGATCTCATCAAGCTTAGATCGGAAAGCTAAATGTAGAACTACAACCTTTTAAAGAAGAGTTGGCCACGTGAAATCTGGACATGTTGGCTAAAGTTGTTACAAGGAGAATATCCAAGGTTAAAAAATGAATAAATTGAACCTCCTTAACCAGTATCAGTTTTTGACAAGTTTCATGTTTGATGCATTTTGCAATTTTGAGGATGGTTATGCTTTATAAACCATGTTTAGCTGCTGGGATGTTCTCTTCTAGTCATGTACCAATATTATAGGTTGTTACAATAGTTTGGGGCACTAGAGATTTTTTTTGGAATTTTTTAATACTTTATCAAGAGAAATAGGATGCTACAGGAAATTTCGTAGCACCAGCACTACAAACTGGTAATTTATGACAATTTGTAAGAAATTAACACACAATAGAGGATTTGTTTTCTCATAAATTTTGAATGCCAATTTGGGTTCCTTTGAAATTTTGTTTGGAGGAAAAACATGGTGTTTTGGACTTTATGACAAAAATTCGTCCTAACCCACTTCGTATTTTTAGAGAAAAGATAAAATGATCACCTACAGGAAAGTTCACAGCGTATGTTGTCACAAGCGTTGTGAACTCTAACAGTCTGACCAATTCGAGCTATGGGAGGGTTGTCGGTTGTCATGGAAGGTTCAAATGGTATCCTAGGAGTTATTTGGACATGAGGGATGTGTATTCCATCTCCAGATCAAGAAAAATGATCTATTTCAAAAGACATTTATCACAATAGGAAAGATCCAAAAAAATAGGAATTTATTAGTTTTTTGTTGGAATCTTTTGTAACAAGACTCCTAAATGGAGGAGGATCCTATGTATATCCTTGGTTTCGACCTTCGTAGGGTATACATAGATCATTCACTATATATAAAATGGATTTGAGAAGGAAATGGTTGGATTCATGATACAAGAGAGGAGAGAGATAAATGAGTAGTTGAGTTGCTCATTTGCAAGCTCGAGGGCATGTGTTGTAGGCATTTATGCCATTAGAGATTCATGAAACTTGTGATACCAGACTATTTTTCTCTTGTTTAAATTCTTTCTTATCATATTGATTGAGTAATATTTACAGATTTTGAAGATCAAAAGTTTCCTTTGGTTAATGGATTCATGAGCTACAAAGGATTTGTGGTAATTTTCTATTAATCATCAATTATTGTTCAAGCACTCTTTAATTTATCTTACATAAAGGATATATGTTATGTGTATATTCTTATTTTTGTTCACCTTCTATTATTCTACCCATGTTTTCATAATCGTTTTGTCTCATAGGCATCCTGATTTCCTATGATATGTAGAATGTTATGACTCCATGCCCAATGGAATGCCTCTGCATACATTTTGTTTCCCTCTGCCTTTCTTTCCTAGTATTGTTGATCCACTTACTCAAACCAATTTAATCCATTTATATTCTGATGGGTACTAGGATTACACCTACAACAGTCTAGGTTTGACTTCTTCACTTATGTCCGTTGTCGAGGACAGAAGTGAAGAAATCTTCCCTGGGAGAATGACAACGATCAAATCCATGTCTTGATGGTAGACAGGAGCATGACACAATATTGACTGCAATATTCTACCTAGCGACTCCAACTTCATCATAGATGAATCTATGGGAGAGTCCATTGGTTTGAAATGGAAAATATTCTTGCTCAGAGGTATGCATTCTATGATTTCTAAAATATATTTGGTTTTCCAAACCCCGTGCCTGATAAAAGTGAATGGGAAGGATTCCTTCCTAGGTTTAGAGGGGAAAATTGGGAAATGCCAGCTAATTTTTTACTAGATTTTCACGAGTGCATACTTAAGATGAAAGTTATACATAAATATTTCCTCACCAAATTTTCTACATACTCTTTAGATGGAGTAGCTCGAGATTGGTGTAGATCACTCCCGATTTCTTGTATTACTTCACTAAGACATTTTCATGTTGCATTTTGTTTGTTTTGCAAAGAGAAATTTGCAGTTGATTTCCTTTATCAAGAATGTTGTTATGAATTCGATTTGCTGAGTAAAGAATCAAATATTCATAAAGAGTATGCTATAGTAGAAGACACTTTTCATAATGATCAAGAGGATGATAATCTTCAAAGTGATATCCAAGATGTAGATATTTTTGACATTGTATCAAATGTATCCACTGTTTTAAGTTGTCATGAAAATCAAATTGTTTCCTTTGATTATTTAAATGATAATGAGCATATCGATATATCATAATGTGACAATTTTGAATCTAATCCACGAGAATATAGTGAAGAAGATAAGGAAGAATTGCAACAGTAGTTGGAATTCTCTTTATCAGCTATTGATGAGCAAAAAACTCCAAGGATCAACGAGGAAATGTCTATCATTTTTGTACCTTCACTTGCAAAAGACATCAAACAACATATGAGTAGATATGAAGTATAAGAGGACCATCATTTTGTTGATTAATCAACCTTCATAGAGGAGAAAAACGGTTTTCTTAACCAACTAGAAATGTCTTGTCATAAGTTTCATGATCCTGTGGAGTTTTACATAGAGTTATATTTTTCAAAGGTTTCTTATGATCCAATTGTTGGTATGATTTCAGATCATAGTTGTAAGTATCCATTTTTTACTAACCTCTTGTTGAAAGCCTCATATCACTTGAATATTCTTTTGAAAAGTTGTATGGAAGGATTTATTTTCATTAGTTTGATATTGTTATAGCCCTAAATTTCCCTAATCATGCATACATGGCATTGGACCTCTTACTTGCATAATTTTCCAAATCACTGCTGAGAAGATCTACTTAAAAAACCAATTTCTAGAGCATGTACGTGCCCTGCACCACTACAAACTAGGTACATATGCTTTTTGCATGCTAGACATCTCGCGTACATACACTTGCTTCACAATACACAACTCACGCATACCTTCAAAATTTGCAAAAATTAAAAGTTGTAAGGAATTCAGTGGAATTCACGGGCTATTGGAGGTTTCCCAGCCAATTCACTTGCTATAGCCCGTCCCCCAACTGAATAAACATCCTTTTATTATATAAAAGGAGGTGTTGGGGTCTCATTTCACAACCAAGCATAAGAACAATGAAAATATGCCCAATTTCACTTACCTTCCTTGCCCAAACATTTGCTACCTTTTGTGAATTACTGCCTCAACACTCCCTCTTCAACCCCTTTTCTTCCATCCAATCCATTCCCTTTCCTTGAGGTGATTAGTATATTGTGAGAAGATGCCTATTGAAGGTGAACTTGGAGAATTGTAAAGAGGATCCTGGACCAGGTTCGTAGAACGATGGCTGACAAGGATTGTAAGTTTCAGTCTTTATTTGATGAATAAAAGAATCTCTTTTCCCTATCCCAAATGATGATGTTTTGTGTATTTTGTTTGAGTTATACATAACATTTGATATCTAACCCTAGTTCATGAATAGAAATAGCATGCTTGTTGCCCTATTTTCCTAGTCTTAAATGCTACTAATCTTTGGGAGGATACTTACAATCTTTGGAGCTACAGAGCTTGAGGAGATCATCACCAGATGTGGGATAAAAGGTACAATTACCAATATTCTCTTCTACTGCTTTCTATTTATTTATTTTGGTATGTTTGGGGTAGTGTAGAAACTAGGTTGACTTTTATATGTTCATTTTCTCTGTCTATATTATAAACCCTGGTATAGTTATAGGGGGATTTTCCCGCTAGCAGAATTAGCGACCATACTAGAGATCTCTCTAGGGTTTTAGGGAGGTTTTTGGGTTGATTGTTTTTTTTTTTTTTTTTTTNTCAATTTTACTGAGTCTTTTTAGGGTTTCTAGTCACCTACAAGGTGCATACCAGCCTTCCCTGCCCTGTAAGTATTCCTTGTTTTTTTTTTTGAGAAGTTTTAGAGGTGTATGCACCCTGTTTTGGGTCAACCCGCATACATACGCACTCTTCACAATAGACAACCTGCGTACATATGCAGGTTGATGATGCAACATCCCACGTCTTTGTTTCATGAAAGTTATTTTTAATAAAGAGAGAGTTGGTCTCTTTCTTGATAGAAGTTTAGACTTCTCAGGACTTTGTTGAATCAGTTGGTCTATGTCTATGGCCATATATTGGGTTGAAGTTTCATTTTACTTGTTCCTTAGTCTTCTTGTGTTTTCCTTAAAAGGTTTAGAGTGAGCTGTCAAGTCTTAGGTCCACCTTTTGGTTTCTTGGTTGAATCCTTGCGATCCATAGTGGGCTTAGGGTATTTATCAATCTTGTTTTCAATTTCTCTTTGTTCCTATTTCTTGCTTTGGAAAAATGAAAAAAAGTTTTAGTTTAGTTTTTTCTTGTTAAAGCAATTCAAAAAATAAATAAAAAAAGAGAATTTATTTTCTTGCATTTAGTTTGGTAAAGTAGTCAAGGTTGTTATTTGCAAAAGAAAAAGAATATTCATTTCAAATTTGTTTTCGATTTCCTGAAACATAAGTAGTTTGTAGTCAAGCAAAAGCATGTTTTAGGATTTCTTCATTTACAAGATCTTGAAATATCAATTAGAAAAGTTGAATTTACAAAGAGTTTTTTACAAGCATTGCTTTTAATTTCAAAGTATCTTTTTTCTTTCAAATGCTTTAAAGTTCTCTTCCTTATTCATCTCTTCGTAACACCATCAGTTTCACTACCGTGCCCTTTGCATAAATCAAGCCTTAAAATTAACGCTTAATATAAAATACATTAGACTTTATGTTTGTAGGGTTCACCAACTAGTTTATGGTTTTAGAGCCTTGAATTAGGTGAAGAGGAAATTCCTCAAGGCCAGTTTAAAACATACATTGGATTCTGAGATAGGGAGTGTTTTAAGTCCAGTTTCGTAAGAGTTAGCCGGGATCCCCCTCTAACATAGAGGATAAAAATGAGGTCATGTGAGGAAAGGTAGAGGATATATACCCTCCAAAGTTGGTCTAAACGTAGTGAGGATTGTATATAGAGGGTCTTTCTCGGGAACAATACCGATCACATTTTCCTACGGAACTTCGTGGACCTCAAATCTGTTCAAGATCCTTAGTTGTCTTCCAGACCATTTGATTTTGATACCCTTGAGGGGCTTCAGACTTGTTATCCTACTCATTACGATCTACTTGACTATCGATTGTACCTACCTGGTAACTGACCACGAGTTGGCAACCTAGTTGCCCATATTTTATAGACTTACATAAGTGACTGCAGGGGTATACCACAATACCTAGGGCATACGTCAGATTGTGCTTCGCAAAGTATTTCTAGAGGGTGCTTCTGTGTTCAATTTGCACTTGCACCTATTAGTTTGTCTAGTGTCGATTAGCGTAACCATCCTTTCCACTAGTTAGTCGACTGCTTGATTTATATTTAGAAAACTTTTTGTTGTGTGCTTTGTGTTCTACGCTAGTCAATCCTTACAGTGTTGTTTGATCATTTCACAAAGTGGAATATCAACAGCTCTGACGATCGCGAAGGCTTTAGGTCCCGTCGTCGATTACTTTGGAGCCACCTATGCCACCATTTAGGTGAAGACTTGATCAAGAAGGGTTTTTCGAAGTGATCAGGCCATAGGAAATTGTGCCCAAGCCTACTCTACGAGGAGACTTTCAGGATCCATATGAATCCACTATCTCTGACCTCGAAACTGAAGGTTTCAGGCCATCCAATCCTTCAATTACCAAGTTTTCGTCCTCGATATTGATTCATATTGTACCTACCGAGGTGACATTTTCTAAGAGCAAGATAGTCCTACGAGAAAAAATGGAAGCGAATGTTGCTACTTCGTCTGGGAGTCCCCGTAATCCCATTACGTTTACTACTATAGGGGGCATCCTACCTCCTCTCCCACCTTCACCAGTCAAGACCACAGTTGTCTCGACTCCCTCAACTTCTGGAAGTGGTCTGATACCTTTATCGACTTCGACCATTGTTTTGTTTACTCAAAGTGCGACGGGTGCTCCCTTCTCATATGGGATGCCCAACTTTGATACAAACTCAGTTCTTACTTATTCTACCTTACAAACCATGGGTTTGGGGGAAGGGAGCTCAAACGCTCCCTTGCAAGGCTCAACCGTGGGTGCTACTATCCCTTTTAATGTTATCCCTTATGATGGGGGTCATATACCTCCTCTGTCCCCTTCACTCGACAGTGATTGTCACCAGCCGATTGGGACAAATGTTAATTATAGCTTGTTTGGTGGAGGTAGTTTAGGACCTTCGTATTATACAACGTCGGTGGGATCTATGCCATTATGTTTGTTTGGTGCATTTGGGAAAAATAATTTCTCTTCAATTGCTCTTTCGACTGGGGGAAACCCCAACTTTGGTCAACAGAACCCGATGCAAGGTACTATTCCTTCATAGGGAGTGACGACTGGAGTTTACTCCACATAGAGTACTTGGAATCGTTGGAAGGGCTTGGTCCTCTCGCAAGGGACGGTGGTCAGGGGTAACCCCTTCCATACTCAATGGAAACCCAGGAAAGGCTTCGTACCCATGCTTGTCAGATCAACTGGGGGAATCCCCTTCCAAGGTCCTTGGAACACAATGTAGGGAGAAATCCCTGCACAAACTATGTCTTCCAATTTTGGGAGTCAACTGATGATGCCTCAACAGATGCAGTTTCCTTTTTTTGGTCAAGGCCATGGTTTCTACCAAAACCCTGGCTAACTATCCAACTTTTCCTAGCAACATGGTGCCAGTCAAAATCCAGGTCCCTTTTTTCCTATAAATAGTTCACAACCAAAACTACCCTTTCTGGCAACTCTACATCTACCAGACTTGTTGATATTACTGAATGACCCTATTTTTCACAATCCATGTTGGCCCCCCATGCCGAATAAGTTTCCTTTGGATATTCTTAAATTTGAGGGAAAGCCTGGCGAAGATCCGGGTGATCATGTGACTACCTTTTATTTGTGGTGCTCGTCAAAATCGTTGAAGGATGACTTTGTCCAGTTGCTCCTTTTTCAACGCATTATTATAGGGGGTGTTGTGAAGTGGTATATTGAGCTCGATGGATCAAGGTACTCTTACTTTAATGACTTGGAAATGGTCTTCTTGAACCATTTCCAGTTACCTTTGAGATATGATGCTGGCACCAAATTTCTGGCCAGCTTTGAGAAAACCATGGCCGACCACATCTCTGATCATATCTGAGAATGGTGGCATAGAAAGAGCTTGATTAAGGTCAAGGTATCTCCTTATTTATTTCTCGAGTGGTTGTTGAAGTCTTTGGTGCCCTGCATATCCAAGGATGTAGTGACTTCTAGAGTGTTTTCAGAAGAGGAGGAAATTATAAGATCCCAACAACTTGAACTGATCTACTCTGAGTCTGGCATTCTCTATGAGATATTTCCAGATGTGTCGCGGTCTACTCTCTATAAGGCCAAGAAAAAGTATGGGCCCCAAACCAATGGTATTTTGGTCTTAGCACAAAGAAAGTCCATGGACCTATTGTCGAATCAATTGCAACAATTGTCGATGCAACAGACTATGGCCAACCAAAATATGAGTTCAACTGTTCCCCCTACCCAGACATTGGATGTACATAGTGTGCAACCGACAAATCCCAAGTAAAACCAACAGAACAAGGGAAATAATAAACAACGAAATAAGAAGGGTAAAAGGGATAAAAAGGCTACTAATAATGTTGATAGCAGAAAAATGGAGAAGAAGAATTCGAGGTATCTATGTAATCTCTACACGAAATACCACCCGACTAAAAAACCTGATGTGATGACGAACCCTTTTCCACAAGGGAAAAATATGTCTTAGGATTTCACATCCACAAGCGCGGTTGGGGGTAGTCAGGGACACCCCGTGCCTACCAATAATAACCCGGTCGAGAATATTTATATGATGAATTCCAAAGCTCATGTATTGACCAGGACCCGAGACTATGGAATATCGGAATTTGCTGAGAAAGGAAAGGTATACACTAACCCATCAACCCCTCTCCAAATTGAGAATGTGGTGGGTCAAACAATGACTCGCATCCCTAAAGGTTCATTTAAGAAGTATTCTCATAATCCAAACATGAGTGCTTCCCAAAAATACTCCATTGCAGAATATTTGGCACAAACCCCTTGTGCGATGTTCACTTTGGAAGTCATCCAAAGTTTCCCCTCACAGAGAAAATATCTGTTGTTTTCCTTGGGAGAGACAAAGACTAGTAACCTAGGAGTGATCATTTTCGATCCAACTGACTTAAAACCCCATCTTCCTCACCATGTTTCCTTTCAGATAGCAGTGGCTTACACCATGAAATATTTTACACGAAACGTTTTACGCATAATGGTTGATGAGGGTGCCTTGACTTATGTGATGTCGATGGCATGTTGGAAGGACATTGTCCAGCCTAAGTTGTCTTTGTCACCTACATTTCTTACAAATTTTGACGGTCGATCATTTAGACCACGTGGAATAATTCCTTCCTTTCCCTTGCAATTAGGGGGTAACAATGCATGTGTCGAAGTTGAAGTGGTCGATGCCCCTCTTAACTACAACCTATTGTTAGGAATAAGTTGGACTTATGTGATGCATGTGGTGGTTGCTACATTTTTTTGGGTCTTGTGTTTTCTACATGAGGGCCGAATTGTGACCATCAACTAGTTGTCCTTCTCTCGTCCTGACCCTTCATCATGGGCTTCCACGGTCTTGATGATTAACAATCTACAGCCTGGCATTGTCAACTCAGGTGTCGGTTTTTTTATGTCATTGATGGGAACCTTTGATTACCTATATCCTTCTAGTGATGTAAAACTTATATCGATTGTTATTGACCAATCGAGGGCTGCAATTTTGCAAGTATCATCGTTTCAAACGAGCTACTTTAACGATCCGTGGACTTTACCTTCCCCATCGGCCTCGATGGAAGGTATAGGGAATCATGGCATGGCCATGCCCTTATCTGTGGCTGAGGTTTCCTACATCATTGTCCAACAAACTTTGGCCAACCTAGATCTAGCTCCCTCGCATGAGTTAGATCCCTATTTGGGCTCAATATTCTCTTTCCACTCAAGATCCTTTAGACTTGGTCTTGCCCTCTGATGGGGTGATTCTTGAGGAAATGACTGGTCCCAACATACCTTGGGATGATATACATCATAGATCGTATTTCCTTCTCAAGCTTACGAGAATAGAGGTGGGAGAATTTGCTTTGACCATGAATGGAGATAATCCTTGTCCTATAAATCCTTTGGCTATGCACATAGTTTATGTCAAGGGTAACATGGCAAGCATTTCTACAATGATTCCAATCGATATCTCCAAAACCCCTAGCATCATGGATAATTTTTTCATCGGAGCAGATTTCTCCCCCAAAGAGATTCAAACTATTAGGGTCCTAACCCGCACATAGGTAGATCAATATATTCAGATGTAATAAAGGTCAATTTTAATAAGGCCTTTCAATAAAATAGAATAAGGTGGATGTAAGAAGACGTAATAGAATATTTCGCTTCTAGAAGGATCTTCCTCTAGATGCTTCTCTTGATAGACATATTTAGTATAAATAAGGGTCGAGGCTATGAAAACTCTAGCTTGGATATTATTGTAACAGAGTGTTGCTCGACTGGAGGTTGCCCCCTCGAAGAGGCCCATGAACATTGCTTTCTGAATCAAAGTGTTATTTCTGTTGTTGTTCTTATATCATATCTGTGTTATTGTGGAGATTATGTTGGTTATATTACTGTTATTCTTCCATTTCTAACATTTTATTTATGTTCTGCATAATTTTTATATCTAGTAAATTACAAGTGGTATCAGAGCACTTTCCTTGGCAGAAATTGTGGGATTTTTTTTCTTCAGGGTAGAGATGTATTCCGACATCTTTAAGCTACAGAGATCTGTCGTTACGCGCATAAACCCGCAGTTGAGGGATTCATACACACAGGAAATACAAGTGGTTCTTAAGCGCACATCTGTTGGCCACCCTTGTAACTCATTTTGGTACCCCTTTGAGTGGTAGCGCATCAGATAGCAGCTGTGTATGGATCGACCTAGATTTCCTAAATCCCTCTTTAGATAAACTAATCAGCTGCCTGACTGCTATAGTGTCGCCAAGAAAAACACTCAGGAAGATACTCTCTAGTACCTGGGTAGTCGGGTAGTACGGCTAAGGGTACGGTCTATCCTCCTTAGTTATTGCCCTGAGATATTGGGCTGAGTACTACTGTTGGACCCCACATGTATATCAAAGAGCTATAGCACAGGGAAAACCCTTATCTGTAGAACCCTTGAATACCTAACCTTTGGGGGACAGAAACATAAACAAATTAAAACAGACAAGATCTATTTCCACGCAACTGTGTTGGGGTTGCCAAGTAAATAAACATTTATTTTTGGTTAATCATTTGGGGATTTCATCGTTGCAGTATTCTTCAGACCAGAGTATAACTTCACGGGTGTAAAAAACAAATAAATAAATTAAATAAAATAAAAAGTCTGGAAATGTTTTCACCATTATTTGAGGCCTATTCCATTGGATTCATCTCTTCGCCCTTATCACATTCATCCATATCATTTTTTGGCAAAAGTTTTGACCCCGCCCACCCCTTTTCAGTTCACCCATCCTCATGACCCATACCCATATCCAAGACCTGGAAGCTCACTTCAACACCTTGCAATCTGGTTTCCTCAAGACCCAAAAAGAAGTGAAACAACTCAGTGCTACTGCTGCCTCCATCGATTCATCCATAAATACCACCATAAATACAACCATGAAGTCCTCAATGGAGGAAGTCAAACAAGAATTGACCACCCAGCTTGAATCTGTTTTTGCATCACACTGCACCAAACTGAAGATCCCTACAGATGACCCTTTCTCTGATGCACCTCCAAAGACTGAAGGTGAACATTCCTCCCATTCCCATACCATTCAACCCCATCACTTTCAATGTGACCTACGCCTTCTGCGGGTGGATGTGAGCAAATTTGATGGCTCGGACCCCACTGGTTGGGTCACCTAAATGGAACATTATTTCTCTTTATACGACATTACAGATGACTTGGACAAACTCCGGTATGGTGTTCTCCATCTAGATCAAGAACATTGGCAATGGTGGAAATGGACAAAAACTTCTTATCAAGGGTATATTTCTTAGACCCAATTTGTGATTGAGCTTTATGAACACTTTGACACTGACACCAACCATTTGGTCCGTTTGAAAAAGTTGAAACAATCAGGAATAGTAGAAGACTTCATAGCTTCCTTTGAGCACCTGGCTTTTCGAACAGAGGGCATGACTGATGCTTTCTTTCGAGAGTGTTTTATCAGTGGCCTCAAGGAGGAGATTCGAGCCCATGTCCTCATGGCTCGACCTTCGAGTTGGGTGGAGGCTACTAAAAAATCTAAAGAAGCACAGCAGGTTGTATCCTCTCAGAACTATAAACCCTCCTTTATCCCTCGCCCTAAACCCGTAAATCCCACTACTCCCTCCGCCCCATTAAAGATCCAAAAATTGACCAGGGCTGAAATGGTTGAACGCCAACTCAAAGGCCTTTGTTATAATTATGATGACAAATATTTCCCGGGCCACAAGTGTAAGGAACAAAATCTTTTTATGGCCATCTTTGAGGATATTTCGGAAGAGGATGTTGAAACTCCCCATGTTCCTAAGTCACCTGAAATCACTGACATAACCCCTCCCTCAACCCTCTTGAAGTGGAATCGATCATTTCCCTCAATGCTCTCACTCGCTTCTCTGCCCCCCAAACCCTCAAGTTAATCGGTTACATCAAGCATCGGAACGTCATCATTCTGGTTGATAGTGGAAGCACCCATAATTTTTTTCATCGCCGCATTTCCTAAGAAACTCATTGCTACATCCATTCCATCAACAATTTCCAAATCATGATTTCCAATGGTGGTTCCATGAAATGTGGAGGGCGTTGTGAAAATGTGTGTCTCCAAATCGGTGACTACCACCTAAAATCCCATATGTTTGCTATCGACATGGGCGGTTGTGACATTGTGTTGGGTGCAGACTGGCTAAGGACTTTGGGTCCCATTCTCATGGATTTGAAGGCATTAACCATGCAATTCGACCAGGAAGGCCACGAATATAAATTCCAAGGCATCACAACTGGTTCACCTAAGGTCATTAGTTCCCATCGCATGGAAAAGATAATAAAAAAAGGTCATTCTAGTGTCATTGCCCAACTCCATGCCATACAAGCAACAAAGACACCCTCGGTGCCGGAAGACCTCCTTTCTAAACACCAACTAGTATTTTCCACTCCCCAAGGACTCCCTCCTTCCCGTGGTGTTCATGATCATTCCATTCCCCTTGTACTCAGAATCCTTCCTCCCAATATCCATCTGTATCGCCACCCCTTTTAACAAAAAAATGAAATTGAGAAAATGGTCCAGGAACTCCTTACTACAGGTGTTATCCACCCTAGTATGAGCCCTTACTCTTCTCTTGTAGTCATGGTCATGAAGAAATAAGGTTCTTGGAGAATGTGTCCTGACTTTCGTGCCCTCAACAAACTGACCATTAAAAACAAATTTCCCATTCATGTCATTGATGACCTCCTGGATGAATTGAGTGGCGCCCAATTCTTTACTAAACTTGATCTTCGCTCGGGCTATCACCAGATATGTATGAAAGAGGCAGACATTCCCAAGATGGCCTTTCGAACTCATGAGGGCCACTATGAGGTTTTGGTCATGCCCTTTGGCTTTTGTAATTCCCTCTCCACCTTCCAAAGCCTCATGAATCATGTCTTTCGTCCTTTTCTCCGTCATTTTGTATTAGTTTTCTTTGATGATATCCTAATCTATAGAAAAACCTGGACAGACCATCTCACTCATGTGGATCAAGTTCTCCATCTACTCTCTCAGCACAAACTTTTCCTGAAATAGTCTAAATGTGCTTTTGGTGCCTCAGAAGTAGAATACTTGGGTCATCTGGTTGGCAAGGATGGCGTCAGGGTGGATCCGAAAAAGATTGAATCTATGCAAGACTGGCCACACCCAAAGACTCTCAAAATCTTGCATGGATTTTTGGGCTTAACAGGGTATTATCACAAGTTTGTTAAGAATTATGGAAAGAATGCAACACCTCTCATGACTCTCCTCAAAAAGAACTCTTTCACTTGGACTCCAGCCACTACTCAAGCTTTTCAAACCTTGAATATGGCCATGTGCACCACTTTGGTTCTGGCCCTTCCTGATTTCAAAAAGACCTTTGTGTTGGAATGTGATGCCTCAGGGAAAGGAATCGGTGTTGTCCTTATGCAAGAGGGTCGACCTTTGGCCTTCACCAGCAGACAATTATCTAAAAGGAATCTAGGCAAACCCATCTATGAAAAGGAAATGTTGGCTATTCTGCATGTCGTTGATCTGTGGCGCCCTTATCTCTCGGGGCAACGTTTCCAAATTAAGACAGACCATCAAAGCCTCAAGTACTTTTTGGAATAACGCATCTCCTCCATAGAGAAACAAAAATGGGTGACTAAGCTCTTTGGATATGATTATGATATCATTTACAAGAAAGGCAAAGACAATGTGGTGGCAGATGCACTGTCCTGAAAATATGAAGAAGAAGGATCCCTTTTTTCTCTTTCCTTCATTGTACCAGATTGGCTCCAAGATGTGCACTAGGAATGGCTACAAGATCCCAAAAGTTTTCATCTGATCCAACAATTGCAGACCAATGCTCCAGCTCCCCCAGGGTACTCTTGGCTCCAGGATGAGCTTCGATACAAAGGTCATTTATATTTAAGTAAACAATCAAAGCTTAAATCCACGGTACTTTCTGAGCTTCATGCTACACCCACAGCGGGGCACTCCAGGTTCACCAAAACCTATGACAGGGTCAAACGTTCTTTCTTCTGGGATGGTATGAAATAAGACATCCGTAATTTTGTTGCTGAATGTGAGGTGTGTCAATGCAACAAGGGAGAAACAATCAAATCTATGGGCACACTACAACTGCTTCTGATTCCACCTGCTATTTGGAAGGATATCTCTATGGACTTTATTACTGGCTTACCCAAATTGGGAAATAAATTAGTCATAATGGTGGTTGTGGATCACCTTTCCAAGTATGCTCATTTTTGCGCTCTTCAACACCCATTTACTGCATCCACATTGGCTCAAATTTTCATGGACCCGGTCTTCAAGCTTCATGGCATGTCGCACTCTATTGTTTCTGATTGTGACCCAACTTTCACAAGAATGTTTTGGAAAGAATTTTTTAAGCTATAGGGCACCCAATTGCATCTAAGCACAACTTATCATCCCCAGACTGATGGTCAAACAGAAGTTGTCAACAAGTGTTTGGAAACATATCTAAGGTGTTTTTCCTCTGAAAAGAAAAATCAGTGGGCTCAATGGTTACCCCTAGTTGAATGGTGGTACAACACTTCCTACCATACAGCTACATGCATGACTCCTTTTGAAGTGGTATATGGACATAAGCCACCTTTAGTTCTCTCATACTTACCGGGTACCTCAAAGGTCCAGGCGGTTGACCAAACACTTACAGTTCGAGAGGATATTCTTCATACCCTTAAAGAGAACTTAGTCATGGCACAAAATCGCATGAAGCAACAAGCAGATCAAGGTCGCTCTGAACGTCAATTTGCAGAAGGGGATCAGGTGTTTCTGCGACTGCAACCATACAAGCAAACTTCCCTCAAGGCTGAGCAGTGTCAGAAGCTAGCGCCCAAATTTTATGGTCCTTATACAATTCTCAAGTGTGTGGGACAAGTCACCTATCAGTTAGCTCTGCCCAGTCAGTCAAAGCTACATCCTGTTTTTCATGTTTCATGCTTAAAGAAGGTGATTGGAACTAGGTGCCAAATTCAAACCAACCTTCCTAAGTTAGCTAAAGAAGGATCCATTTGGCTACAATGAGAAGCAGTTTTGGACCAACGTGAGTGTCTCCTACGTCAGCGAACCATCAAGGAAGTGTTAGTCCAATGGAAAGATACAACTCCAGTAGATGCCACTTGGGAACCAACTACCATTCTGCAGCAGTTTCCACATCTCAAGCCTTGAGGACAAGGTTGTTTTTAAGGGGGTGGACATGTTAGGGTCCTAACCCACACATAGGTAGATCAATATATTCAGATGTAATAATGGTCAATATTAATAAGGCCTTTCAATAAAATATAATAAGGTGGATGTAAGAAGACCTAATAAAAGCTTCTGCTTCTAGAAGGATTTTCCTCTAGATGCTTCTCTTGATAGACATATTTAGTATAAATAAGGGTCAAGGGTATGATAACCCTAGCTTGGAGGTTATTGTAATAGAGCGTTGCTCGACTAGAGGTTGCCCCCTCGAAGAGGCCCGTGAACATTGCTTTCTAAATCAAAGTGCTATTTCTGTTGTTGTTCTTGTATCATATATGTGTTATTGCAGAGATTATGTTGGTTATATTACTATTATTCTGAGATTTCTATCATTTTATTTATGTTCTGCATACTTTTTATATCTGGTATATTACACAAACTTACATCGAGTTATTCAAAGAGTTTTGCGACGTTTTTTCCTCGTCTTATGAGGAAATTCCAAGAATCGACCAACAAATTCTCAAAAATGAAATCACAACTTATCCTGATGCCAAACTGATCCGACAGAAGCTTTGTCCAGTCAATCCTTGAAAAGAGGAATCAATCAAGGTAAAAGTAGAAAAACTGCTCAAAGACATTTTTATCTACCCTGTGAAATTGATGAAATGGTTGTCAAACCCGGTTCCGGTTAACACGAAACAAGGCACTATTCGCATTTGTATGGACATTCGTGATTTGAATAAGGCCTTTCCGAAAGATAATTTCCCTACTCCGTTTTTTGACCAGATTTTTGATGATTGTGTAGGTTGTGAAGTCTTTTCATTCATGGACAGTTTTTAGGGATACAATCAGATTCAAATCAAACCCAAGGACCAACATAAAACAACGTTTTTTTCCTTGGGGTAACTCCGTGTATCATAATATGCCTTTTGGCCTGAAGAATGTTGGATCCACCTTTTAGTGGGCCATGTCATTCTCTTTTCATGACCTCAAACACATATTCGAGGCGTACTTGATGATCTAACATCACGTTCTCGAAAGAGATCTGATCATCCCACCCATCTACGACTAATCTTTGAATGATGGCTCTACTATCGAATTTTCTTGAATCCTAACAAATGTAGTTTCTGCATGATTTCAGGTCATCTTTTATGTTTTATTCTATCGACAATAGGGATCATGGTCGATCCTCTAAAGGTTGAGGTGATATTTCAATTGCCTCCCCTGTTCACAATACCCTAACTTTAGAGCTTACAGGGGAAAGTGAATTTTCTTCGATTGTTTTTCGCGAATTGTGCCGACATCACTAAAGGGTTTATGTGTCTTTTGAAAAAGGGGTCCCCATTTTGGTGGGATGAATCTTCTCAACACTCCTTTGAAGCGTTGAAATGTGCCCTGACGTCTGCCCCTCTGCTCTAGCCTCCTGATTATAATAGATATTTCTTGTTGTATTTGGCTATTGTGGAGTTGACCATTGGCGTGGTATTGGTTCAAGAATATGATATGCTTGAAGAGAACATTATATATTACCTTATCAGAGGCCTGGTTGGACCAGAAGTCAACTAATCTCACGTTGAGAAACTTGATTTGGAATTTGTCCATGTTGTCCAACGGTTCTGTCACTACATTTTTCTTCGCAATACCACTTTCATTGTCGTCATAAACCCTTTCCAATATGTGTTAACAAGACGGGTCATAGGCAGAAAAATTAGTATATTGATAGTCATCTTACAGAAGTTTGACTTGGATTTTGTTTCTACGAAATCCAAAAATTCATTGGTCTTTGCCGAACTCATTTCGGAACTTCCGGTCGAGTCTAGTGATATCATGCCTGAAGAATCTCCTATTAATGGAGATATTTTTCTAACTTCATCTTTGAACCCTTGGTATGGAGATATACTTGTGTATATCTAGACTTTGAAGTGCCCCGCTTCTACTTCCTGCAATGAGCATTGACGAATTTGACATCAAACACGTAACTATCTTATCCTTGATGACACATTGTATCATAGAGGTGTAGATTTCATTCTTCGGTGATGTCTTACCCATGAAGAATAAGATCTCGTTTTGAATGAATGTCAGACCAAAACATGTGGCGGTCATTTTTCTGGGTTGGAAACAACCCAAAATATTCTACCTGCAGGTTACTTCTGGTCCTCATTAATCATGGATTGTGTAGAGGCAGTCAATAAGTGTCACCCATGCTAGATATTCTATCGGAAGATACAGGCACATCCTTCTCTTATGTTTCCAGTCATTGTTGTTGGTCCTTTCAACAAGTGGGGGATTGATTTTACTACTTGTCACCCAGCTTCAGCCAAGGGGCATCATTACAACATCGTAGTAGTAGAATACTTCAGGAAGTGGGTCAAAGATATGCCAACGTTTAGCAATGATGGAGAAACAATGGATTTTTTCATCTTTAATCAGATAGTAGAAAGGTTCGGTATCCCGAAGGATATTGTCACTGACCATGGAAGTCACTTCCAAAAAAAATAATGACTGAATTAATGTCAAATATCAGGTTCAAAAATGAACATTCGTCACCCTATTACCCGCAAGCGAATGGTTAGGTTGAAGCTATGAATAAGTCTCTCAAGACTATTCTACAGTGGGCGATCAATTCTACCATGTCAAATTGGAATTTGATGTTATATTCAATGTTATGGGCCTATTGAATGTCTGTGAAGACTGCCATCAGTTTTTCACCTTTTCGACTCGTATACAAGCTAGAAGCAGTCTTACCTATTGAATGTCATTCCTTATTTAAATTTGGAAGTGGAATTACTTCTATACACTTCACCGCTTGAGGAACGCCTTCTATATATCAAGCACCTCGATTAGCAGTGTTGTGATGCAGCCTTAGCCAATGACGCTCATAAGAAATGAGTCAAGTGTCAGTACGATCGGTTTGTTTGTCCTCGGATTTTCTCCGAAGGTGATCTTGTTCTGGTCTATGATCAATACAAATATCCCCTGGGGGTAGGCAAGCTCAAACGCATGTGGTTCATACCTTTCATTGTGAAAGAGGTCTTGGAGAAGGGCACTTACCATCTTGTTGATTTTGAGGGAAATTCCTTGGTAGATCCTAGAAATGGGCTCTACCTTAAGAAGTACTACTCCTAGGTTGGTCACTTGGGTGACTTCTTGTATATATGTATAGACTCTTATACATTCTTTGTCTTTTTTGTTTTGAGGACGTGTATTTATTTATGTCTTATTTTTCACCGTGGAAGATTTCAAGTGAATTGGAGGTTTATTTTGGGTTCGCAGACGGTGCTAGCCAACACACTCGGAGGCTTGCTTCTGCATCTTGGGTGATTTTCATACCTTGAGGTCAGTTTCTATCTTCCGGAGGTATTTTTCTAGGATATGCTACAAACAATGTTGTTGAGTACAACACAGTGATAGAATTTATTCATGACACTTTGTCACGTGACATTTATCGCCTTTGGGTCTACCTAGATGCTTAGCTGGTTGTGTCCCAGTTAAATGGGGTTTACTGCATTTATGATCCCACTGTGCACTGATGATTCCTTAGGGTACGTCTCTTAGAACGATCTTTCGATTACATTACGTATATCCATGTTCCTAGGAGATTTAATCATCTAATAGATACTCTAGCTAATCAAGTTTTAGATTGACATGTTACATATAAAAAGAAAAGAACACACATACACATGTAAATACATTTGTAAAAATGCCATCCATTAGACAAGAAATATGTAAATATATATATATATATATATATATATGTCCAAAAAATAGTGTTATGAGTACATAGGTGGGCATGAAAGCCTCAAAAGTCATCAGTCTACATCATTAGGCTTATGCCCTCAAAAAATACATATGGTACAAAAATTTTCCTTGGCACATCAATGATCCAGTACTATCTAAGGACGAGGCATATTGGCCCTGCTATAATGTACAACGGTGTTCACAAGATGATGGAACATATGGACCCAAGTCTGAGGCACCCCTACTACACGTGGTTGCACAGTCAGGGGGAGATCCTCGATCTCGGCCATATGAATGGCACGAGTGAGCGCAATGAGGTTACGCTCCACTCCTCGGAAAACTCTGTCAGCCTCTTCGACTGGGGGTCCTCCTGCAGCTATTGGTCCTCCTGCCTCTATTGGTCCTACCTCAGGTAGAGGATGTCTTCGAGTCTTGGCAAAGTTTGTTGGTTGAACATGCCCCACATCTTTACATAACAGATACATGAGTCAACACTCTATACACACATAAAAATGATATATATGAAAATTAAAAATTAATAAACTTTAAAATATATGTTACCTATCTCATCTCACTCCTCGTCGAGAGGCACAGGCATGTTTGGGTCTCTGGTGAAGTTGATCCCTACATATGGGTAATCCTCAATCATCGAGATATGACATGCCCACCAGTCAAAAACTTGTCGTCAAAGGCCTCTATGGTCCTCCCTCCACCCTGTCTAGGCAACAACATTGCCCACCTACTCACTGCTGGTAAGGAGGATACATGCCCCTGTACTATCTCTTTGGGACTGAGACTGGGCACCCTCTCAAAGAAGAAGGAGCACATGATAGTACAAAACCCAAAGTTATTGTTGGTATGTTTCCGACACTTTGTAAGTTGTATCTTCATGCATAGAAGCATGGTAGTACTCCAGTAAACAATGGTGGCCTCCAAGCACTGAATAACACAATGCATGTGTTCCTAGGAGGCCTGATGAAGGGTTGGAGATCCAGTAATATGCCCGATCAAAATTAAGATCACACACAAATAGATGTTGGTGACCTTGTGGATTGGAACATGAGAACCTACCTTCTCAGTGCCGGCCTCACAGTATATCCTGATGTAGTCCTTGATGTTGAACGACCCTAGAGGAAAGGTGCTCAAGTTGACTAGTTCCCCTCTTCTCAAGAGGCCAATCAAAAATTATATATCCTCTGTGGTTGGGGTCAGTGATTGACCCTCTAGCATGAGCACATCAACATCAATATGCCAATACTCCACAAGATCATTGAGCAACCTCGGTTGTGCCCTCATAAATGGACATTGGAAGAACTTCCATAACCTACACTATTTCAGTGCAGCGATGGCCACAAGGTCATCCTCAACCAGGACATCGAGATCCTCATGCTCTCTCTCTCTCCAGTGAACATACATCCTGTTACATGGAAAAATTGAGAGGAGTCAGTGCTTTCTATTGATTTTTTCAAAGTACTAGAGGGTGTTGGCCCTTGACCAAATTTTGAGGAATACTTGGTCATATTTGACTATTTTTGGGACTTCAACGGGCTGTCAAAGACGAACCGCAAAGTGAAGCGAAGATTGTGGAAGCTAGACCCCCTTTTTCGGTCCTTTTTGGGTTTTGGGAATATGTAATTGGAAAGGGATGTCGGCCCGTGGGTTTACCCACGCTTAGGCCCACTTTTGTAGTGTATCAATAGATATCTAGGCTATGTAAGTAAAGAACAAGATTAGTGAAGGGCTTAGTGCTAGAATTGATCTATGTGATTGAATTGCAGAGATGAGTGAAAGTGTTGTAAGTGTTGAGTGCACAGATTGTAAGGAGACTCTGTGCTAGATCTATTCGAGGAAGGAGGATCTTGCGAGGTGCGCACAGATCTCTTGTCCTATACGGAGTAGGATTTTGATAGCTCTATGTTGTAACTAGATTGACTGAAGCTAATAAAGAAGAAGAGTTGGTGGACATAGCCCCAGGGTGGGGGTGAACCACGTAAATACTGTGTGTTGTGCTTCGTGCTTATTCTTAGATGTTTTGTATGGCTAAGTTCTTAGATTTGATTATATAGACTTGCTTATGATTAGTGATAGAGATGTATATGAATGCTAAATCTGATGTGTATGAATATGCTAAGTGCTTGGTCTACCAGATCTAATCTGTCTTGTTTTTTTTAAGTGCTAAAATAACCCAGACCTAAGTGAATGTTGTGATGCTCTATTATGTCAACGAAGTAGATCTAAGTGGAATATTGATGAATGATATATGCTAAGTGGTTTGTAAGTGATATAATCACAGACCTGTGTCCCAGCTAAGGTTGTAGACACCTGAGTCTTGCAACCACCCGTGCCTCTACCTCGGGTGAGACTCCATCTGCTTTGCAGGAGTTGCCAAAAGGGCCGATAGTTAGGGTTTTGTTGGTGTGTTGTTATAGAATTAAACCCCAGGTCTTCCCTTGTGCCAACAAATGGTTATGTTTCTAGGACTGAAACAATGATTATTGGGAACTAAGGGAAAAGATGCTTTGTGCAAAGATTCATCCTGAAACTGTGGAGGCTCTATGTGTGGATCTGTGCCCTAGTGCACGGTATTTTACTTCATCTGAAAAGCTATGTGCTGAAAAGAGAAGGCTATATATGAAGAAAAGAAGTGAGATTTGAACGCTTTGTGCTATGAGAAAAGTAAAAGTGGAAATTTCTGAAGAAAAGAGGTTATATATGTAAGCTCAATGCTCTAATAATGGTAAGAATAATTAAAAGTTCTTAAATCTGAAAGATTCGTGCTTTGTTGAAGTAAGATAACTGGAAATTTTTGTTTCTAGAGCATGGATCTAGGTATATTTGATAGACTCTTTCCTAGCTTGAAAATTAGGGCTCTAATAGAAGAAAAAAAGTTTGATATGAACATATCTGATAAGCATAATGATAGATATGTTATACCTATGCATAGAAAGAATGTTTGGACTAACAAATGGATGCAGGATCCTAGAAAGAATTTTGTGCAGGCTAGCTACCATGATCATGGTGCGCAGTACAAAAGAAGTTGGGGATCATGTAAAACAAAGAGAGGATTAACCCTCTGTAATAGTTGCAGAAGACCACGACATCTTGCTAAGGAATGCCCTCGTGGAATACCTAGTTGTCTCTGTTGCAAAGCTTTGGATCATGAAGTATTGGATTGCCCTAGAATGATTGCTGAGATTGAAAGAATGAATCTGAATGAATAAAACCCTAAGGCAGATCCATAAATAGTAGAACCCTAGAGAGAATAAAAAAAGATATTATTACAGATGAAAGACACCTTGAATGACCACCGACATGTTAGATTATTAGAATTCTTTAACAAAAAAGAATGCATCGAGGTAAGAATAGGAGACTTCGACATTGATTGTGTTCTGGATGAGGAAACACAGGTGAATGTTATGACAGAGAGAACTTGGGAAGCTATAGGAAGGCCTGCTATGATCCCTTTAGTAAGAGGAATAGGGTTATTCAAAGGGAAACTGGTAAACCTATGTGGAAGTCTCACTCATATATCTATGAATGTCAATGGAACTTCGAAAGAGGAAGAGTTTGAGATTATCAAATTATTGAGGACAACTCCCTATTTACTATGTTACTTGGAAAACCTTAGATTGAAAGAGATCAAGCCAGGAAGAAGGAAGAAGAAAAGGTTTTAGAACATCAGAGAAAAGAGTTAAAAGATTGCATGACCAGAAGGATCACACAGTTGATTGAAGAACAAGAGAACAAATCAAATCCATTTGACACTACAAGCCCAGATGTCAAAGATGCAAAAGCATTAGGGGACTCACATAAGATTGGAGTATCTGTATCAAATATAGACGAAGTAGTACCCCTAAGTCTTGGGAGAGAACCTCAGTAGCATGAAGTGACTATGCCCAAGGAAAATCAGAATGGGAAAAGAACTACCGAGACGAAACTCACGGGGAATAAGGCTAGGAAGCTATGTAAAAAGAGAGCTAAGATCGATAGGCTACAGAGGGTTCCAGAGGGAACCTCTCAGAAAGAAAAATTGTAAAATTGGATCTTCGTCGGGATATCAGAACAAAAACATGGGTCACTTCACCATGGCGAAGCAATATAGCCGTTGGAAGCTGATATCCGTTCGACTGCCACTCTGAATGGATTGAAAAGCATTGATGGCTCATCTCCAGACTGTTAGACTGCACCATAATGGATAGAACAAGAGTTAACAAAGCCCCATATCCATTACAAATGATCTGTTACAGAGTTACTTACTTATTCCATCGTGCCATGCACGTAAGACACTTTTCCTAATTGTGAATTTGAGTCTGCAGACTACATGAATTGTGAACATTGATTACTCCACTCTTAATCTTTACAATACCTATGTTACTTTGAGAACCCGAGATATTGATCCTGAGCGTATATGTTAGACGAATTTAGTGCAACCGAAGAATCTGTAAGAGAGGTACTTGCTAGCCTCAGAGCTGAAAGAGTCATGTCGAAGAGAAGATTGTCTACAGGTTTCCAGGCATCATCGATGAGAGGAGTGCAAGCCCCCCCATCAACTGCTCAAGCAGGAACATCTTGAGTCGGCGCAGAAAGAAGAACCAAACATAAAGATGATATGTCCAATGCGAAGTTGGTTCCATCCATCCTACCTTCTTACATACTACCTATGAGCGGTGTGATCAACAAATATAGTGTTCCTAGAGACTTTGAGCACACTCTAGTCACTGTGTACCTATCGAAAGGGGTACACACAGTCTACGTAGATCAAGACAAGATTGCAGCATTGAGTTTTAGTGACTTCAACCTGGGGGATCGTAAAGTTTACAACATGATTTCCCCGTACAAGTACCTAACCAGAACCAAGCGAAATAATTTGAATATCGTCCCTCAACAATGGACGATGAACCTTGTGCAGTCCACTCTACTCAATGTTATGAAGATACCGCACTTCGACAGACACTAGGAGGTGAATTCTTGTGTGAATCTTCTACTGGTGAGTTACCATGGAGGATACTTATGGTTAAACCATCTCATAACAGTTGATCCAACGCTGATCAATTGGATCATTGGGCTTAGCATGCCCTGATCCCCATGATTACTATCCTGGAAAGACCACGGATCACGTTCTTGCTTAGATGATCAAAGAAGCTTATGGTGATGTTGAGAAAGGTGTGCAAGGCTACAAGGTAGTTTCTATTGAAAGTGGCACAGTCTGCCTTTCCTATCAACTGATTGCAGGGAAGTTGGTACGCAAGAATCGACCCACACAAGTATCTGACTTTGTAGTCGACCTTGCAGGGAAGTGCGTAGAGGGACTACAAATGAACTGGGTGAAGTACCTGGTGAATCAACTAGATATTGACTGTAGAGAAGCCCAGGATTGGGGGCATGAATTCCATTTTAGCTGACTCTTGATACTTATAGCTTTCATTGCATGGGAGCTACCGAAAGGTGCAACCTTCCTAGACATCGACCCCTTTTAACCACTGGCCGCGAAGTTCAATACACTATGGTACTCGAATGATATGAATAAGCAATGGAAATCCAATGCCGTCTTCCATACCTACTACACCCAGTTGAAGCTTGCCATCCAATCCGAGCCTCGCATGACCCCAAATACTTTACACAAGTTTCGACCTTTGATGAAGTTCAGCACAAACCGCCATTTCATATACATTACAACATGCGCTAATGAGCACAAGGAACAAACTCAGTCTTATTATAAGCTGACAGAAGAAGACCTAGAGAAGATCACCAAGGAATGGTCAGTGAACCTCCTTGTTTCAACAGACCCTGCAGAAATGTCTGACATCAATAGCCCAGAATCTGTGCAAGATACACCTTGGCCCAGTAAGACAAAGAAAACAAAGAAGACAAGGAAGGCTGAGGAAGTCCAGGATATAGATAGCCTATCTGTGAGGATGGATTCCATTACACCAGATCCAGGAGGTGATGGCGAAGACTTAGAAGAAGTCGAACAAAGACCAAAAGACGAATTCGAAATCATAAAGAAGAGGAAGGGTTCGCCTCCGGAACCTTCCTCCCAGAAGAAATCGAAAGCACCCGTAACTAAGCTGCAGACCACGCTCACTCCAGATGACTTCAGTTTCTTCATCGCAACTATGAATGAATCTATAGAAGAGATAGCAGAAAAGAAGGAAGCCAAGAAAGAGACAATGTAAAACAAAATTGAGATCGAGCTCCAAGGAGTGCAGCAGGCACTTTAGTCTAGCCGTGCAGTCTCAATTGCACCCCTGCTAGAAGGAACAACAAAAGAGGGAGATGAACCAGTTCAACTCCGCAAGATTGTTGACACAGTCAAGGTACACCTTCAGAAAGAGTAGGAAGAAACATCGCAGACCACTCAAGCCTTAAAGAAAGCACAGGAGGAAATCATCGAACAACGCTAAGTTGCGCAACAAGAGAAGGACACTCTCTAAGCGAAATTTGAATAAGACAAAGTGAAGATACAAAAAGAGAATGACCAGTTGCTCGTGAAGCAAATAGGGATTGAAGAAGAAGTCAATAGAGAATTTTTCTCTATGACCGGATTAGAGCAGAAGGCATAAGAACCCATAGAATTCCATGTGATGAAGCTTGCTGAAGTTATTCAACAACTTCAATAAAGATTCATGGAATTAGAGCTTCACACCATACCAAGTACCCCGCAAGAAGTGCACGACTAGCGAGAAATGACTACCTGGATCACAGTAGAAAGGATTAAAACACTCACTGAGGAATGCAAACAACTAAGTAGCAGAAGTGCGCAGATATATGAGAACCTAAACGAGAATCCATAATTGCATAAATTAGAGTCGTAACTCCAGGAGGTGAAGCATGAAGCCAGAAAGCTACAGGTGCAGCTGAAGGCCCTATCACACGTAGAGAAAATGAAGCGGTCTCACAAGCAGCACACTGCCCAATAGCATATTCACAGGCTTTGAAGTAAAGTAATGGAGGTCACTTAGCGAATCCAACCCATGCAAGATAAGGCATGCATGTTATTCTCGGAGATCGAGACCCAAGAAACAGAGCTAGAACAGGTTGTCATCTTAGCAGAGAAGCACCTTGACGGACCAGTAAATGATGCACTCATCCAAGAGTTCGTCGAGCAAGAGGCCATGGCACAATAGCAGGTCGAAGTAGCTCAAGCCAAGCTCGAGGCATTCAAGGAAGAACTGATCAGACCTGAGTGACTTGGGACAAGTCACATGTGAGTTTTGGGGGCCTACTGGCCCTTGACCAAGTTTTGAGGAATACTTGGTCATATTTGACCATTTTTGGGACGTCGACAACCTGTCGAAGACGAAGAGCAAAGCAAAGCAGATATTGTGGAAGCTAGACCCCCTTTTTGGGTCCTTTTTGGGTTTTGGGAATATGTAATGGGAAGGGGATGTCGACCCGTGGGTTTACCCATGCTTAGGCCCACTTTTGTAGTGTATAAATAGATATCTAGGTGATGTAAGTAAAGAACAATATTAGCAAAGGGCTTAGTGCTAGAATTGATCTATGTGATTGAATTGTAGAGATGAGTGCAAGTTTTGTAAGTGTTGAGTGCATAGATTGTAAGGAGGCTCTGTGCTAAATCTATTCGAGGAAGGAGGATCTGGCAAGGTGCGCGCAAATCTCATGTCCTATGCGGAGTAGGATTTTGATAGATTTGTGCTGTAACTGGATTGACTGAAGCTAATAAAGAAGAAGAGTTGGTGGATGTAGCCCCAGGGTGGGGGTGAACCACGTAAATACTGTGTGTTGTGTTGTGTGCTTATTCTTAGATATTTTGTATGGCTAAGTGCTTATATGTGATTATATAGACTTTCTTATAATTAGTGCTAGAGATGGATATGAATGCTAAATCTGATGTGTATGAATATGCTAAGTGCTTGGTCTACCATATTTGATCTGTCTTGTTGTTGTTAAGTGCTAAAATAACCCAGACCTAAGTGAATGTTGTGATGCTCTGTTATGTCGGCGAAGTAGATCTAAGTGGAATATTGATGAATGATCTATGCTAAGTGGTTTGTAAGCGATATAGTCACAGACCTGTGTCCCATCTAAGGCTACAGACACCTGAGTCTTGCAACCACCCCTACCTCTACCTTGGGTGAGACTCCACCTGCTTCGCAAGTGTTGCCGAAAGGGTCGATAGTTAGGTTTTTTTTGGTGCATTGTTATAGCATTGAACCCCGAGTCTGCCCTTGTGCCAACAGAGGGTGTATGCATGTTTCTTTTTACACAATTGTGTATATACAAGGGTTGTTTAGTATTCTTCCCCAGTACATACATGGGTTGGCTTTGGATGACCTGTGTACATGCATGGCCACTCTTTTTACAAGAGTGCACCCCCTGCAAACACAAAAATAAATCTTAAAGGAAGAAGTGAATTTCAAGTGTGGGTTTTTTGAACTTACTTGGTCCAAACCAAAGGGTTTTTTTGACCTTTTGGTTGTTTTTCAAATTACAATGGTTAAAATGAGTTGTCCACTTCTATTTATAGAATGTTTTGGCCCTTTTTGCCCCTTTTTGGCCCCCTTTGTCTTTTTTCTTGGCTTGGTGATCACTCAATTTCCTTTCTGAGTTTTCTATTGGTCATTCTGGAACTCCTTTCCTTTTGGTTTGGTGATTTTTTGGGATTGGTCGCATTTTTTGGTAGCCTTTGGTAAAGGTAATTTTTTCCAAATTTTTGCATATAAGTTAGGATTTCATTTGCACTTTATGCGTATCGTTGTCTTTTTCGCTTTCCCATAGGATCAACCCCACCTAAGTGCGACACGAAACCTTTATTGTTGCTTTAGAATGTTGAAGAATGAAAATCAATGTGAAAAATATATGAGGTGTTAGTGTAGATGAGGAGATACATTAGATGAATGAATACAAAAAAAAATGGGCACAAAAATATAAGCTTTTCCTAAAAAAACAAGAACATCCAATTGAAACCTTCACATGTCATACAAAAAAATTCTAGCATGTATTTCTTGAGAAAATAAATAGAGGTTATTTTAAAACATATCGAGACAGGAATTACGTATTTTTCTAACGAAAATGTACATGGTATTCATGATTTAACCACTAAAATAGTCAAATGGGGAGGTCCACCTTTTCATGCACTTCTCAAGGACATATTCAATCAAGCAATATGCCATTGGTTTCCTTCATAGTGATAGGGTAGAAAAGTGATACATATTCACAAAGGTAACAAAAATAATAATGCGAGGAATTACAAAACCATCATGGTTAGTTGATATGGGTAAGATGGTGCAACAATGGAAAACTCAAAAGTGTATTGTAGAGAGGCATAAAAATTAGTTATACAATTGCAAAAGAAATGCCTAACTGGGGAAAATTTTAGGGGTTAAATTTCCCCCATGGGATAATTCTCCATGTTTTTTTTCCGAAAAGAGATTCACCAATTTCGATTCTTTTCTAAATGATCCACTAAAATTCTATAGGATAAAAGTATTTTTCTCTAAAAATCAGTAAAATCTTCTAGAAAATGTATAAAATCCTTAGAAATTTGAATGATTTTACAAAAATATCATCAAACATTTTATGATTGAAATTTTAAGAACTAGTAAGATTCACCAAGGTTTATACACTTAAATTAATAAGCTATACACTTAAAATTTATTATGATGTATACATGCGTGCATGTGCACACAAGTACAAGAGAGATACTGTTGAAATCAAATCATTTGTAAACAAATAATATTTACCACCATGTGATGGGCACTCATTAATATTTATAATAGAAAGATTATTGATATTAATTGGAAATAAATGGATAACCTTATATTGCATGCTGCTAGCTTTTGGGTTGTTGGTATATGTCGTCCAAAGTTGAGAACTATTATCATGGGATACGCCTTCCATGGTCATATCATTCCTCTCATTTTGAATTGAAAAGTGTCCCATTGTCCTCCCATTTTTTAATTGGATAGTCTCCCAATTGTTCTCTCGGTTTAAGATGGATTCCTTCATCTTGACCTTGTGCATGTGAGTAAGGACATGCAACCAGGGCGGTTTACGTAACTTATCCACGTCCCTGTCATGCTTAAAAAACATTTTCCATCCAAAACTCATTTGTTTCTCTAATTGTCGTCACTCCAACATTTATGTTATATTTTTTTTTATTAAAATTGAAAAGAGATTTTATAATAATAATAATCTAATTTTAAGATTACGACTAAGCCAGACAAGAAATTGGTGTATGAAATTGAAAAGAGATTTGATTGTTATACATACCCTACCCCTTTCAACATTTGAACATGTGACCTCTTAAAAAAAACACATGTTCTTAATCATTAAGCTCACTCAAACTATATGGATGTAAGGAGGGGCAACACCTAAGTAGTAGCAGAAAATTACATCAAAATTGGATCCAAAAATTGATTCAATTGTCAGTATATTATAGAGCACTCTAACTAAGACTTATATGAGTGGACTTGGTTTCCAAGTATTTTCACTAGTTGTTATGCTTATATATTGTCCCAGTAAACAAACACTTTTTAAAAAATCGGAGATTAAGAGAATACATGGTTGGTTGAGAAAAGATGAATTCTTCTTCAATGTCCATACTATCTAGCACTTGACTAGGGAATGAGACTATCCACCCTATTTAAATGAAGACTTCCTTAATGAACAAGTTTGGCTTTCTTGGCCCAAAAGTTCGCTTCAACATCGAGTTTTCTTTTGACATGAAATAAACTAATTTACTTTAACTAATGAGCCAATTGTTTGATTTAGTATATGACAGCTTGAATTATAAACTAAGAATAACCAATCACTATTGTTCTTCAAATTCCTTCTTCCTAAATAAAACCACACCATAAAACATAAGTTTCAACCAGATTATTAAACATAACCCCTAAACCCAAGCATAATTAACAATTCCATTTCCTCTAACATCTTGAATTATCCCCCTTAACTACCACCCTTGACAATTTGTATAACATCTATTATTATTGCGAAGTTCATATTGTTTATCAAACTTAAAAAAAAAAAAAAACATTAATGAAAAATTCTTTTAGAATAACATAGCATCCTACTTTATCATAAGTGATGATATAGAAAAGGAAAATTCCTTAATAGAGAAGGAATTTGTCACAAATTTCATTAATTTTATTATATTATTTTTTAATACTATAAATATATTTGATGTTTACTTTTAAATATCTATGAATGGATTGCTTTTTTATTGCGTTGCACTTCTTTTCTCACATAATAAAATAATTTTACAATTTTGTTTGATAACACTACATACTTTTCACTGAAATAAAATAAGTTTACAATTTTGTTTAATAGCCCCACATACTTTTCACTACATGGTTAGAAATGCATGTACGTTTTGTATATGCAATTTGCATCTTACCCAAGGAGATTTTTAATCAACAATATCCACCATATACATTTTTATAAGTTATCTTGTTGATTATGTTCCTCTAGAAAATTTATAGAAACTTCCTTTCGGATTATGTCCATCTAAGATTATTAGTTGTACAACGTCCAATGATTATCCCACATTTGTAATTCACAACTCTTGACACAATTGACCTCGGCATCATAAATGGCTGGATTTACTTTTGGTTGTTGCGTAAAGAACACAACATTGACAAAAATCTACGAATGTATGTGTTAGATAAGGGCTGCGAATTATACTTTTTAAATAAATAAATGTGGTCTATTTTCCCACTTTTTAAATAAATAAATAACCGTGGTATATTTTCTATGTTAGATTTAATGGCTTCCAACATGAATGGTCTATTTTCCTACATTTTAAATAAATAACAGTGGTCTATTTTCTCATTATCTATAAAGATAGATTTAATGGTTTCCAAAATCCTCTAGAGAGGCGGCTACAACTTCATTATATTTGGGATTCATGTCTTTTTAAGTTTTGTGAGCTTAAAATATTAAGAGGGTAAAGGCCGTTAAGGTGTGAAATATACTCATAAGTTTTCATACATTATTTTGCAAATTACTCAAACAATATTAAAATAAATAGATTAATGATTAATATAGTGGTGTAATGAATAGATTAATGGTTAATATAGTAGTTTTTAATGAATAGATTAATGGTTAATACATTTGCTTTAGCTATGTCAGGAATAAGTCTAAGATGATGTTTTTCTTTTTTATTAAGATGATTATTAAAACACAGTTCTCATTTTTGTTTAGTTGAGTATAATTATATATCTAGGAGTTATGTGTTTTATTGGGTATGATGGTTAAGAACATATGTTTCCTCCTTGGAGGTCACACGTTCAAATCTAGAGGGGGGTAGGGTATGGTCCCTTGTCCCACAAACAAGGGGGTCTCATACACTAACCTTAAAAATATATTATTATTATTATTATTTTAAAATAACGTTAAATAAATTAAAATTGAAACTATATGATTTTACAATTTAAATATATAAATTTTGTGCTTAAATTTATATCTAAATTGGATTTGGAGGTTTATATATATGCTAGCTTAATTAAAACTATAATATTGAGAAAATGACAAATGGAGGGTGGGAAGCCTATTTTGGTCTTGAAAACAATTGTAGATCAACAAACTTATAGTTGTGGGAAAGAAAATCTCATATGAGACTCTCGTCACTCCACTTATCATATAGATGTGAAGTTTGAAAGGAATCTCAGTTGTGGAATATGCTTCCTATACGAATCAATGATAGAATTATGTGTAAAAATATAAATAAACATACAACTATTAAACAATGATTTATAAAGGAAAACCATTTCAAGAGAAAACCCCACACTCCAAACATGCTCAATGTATTATTCAACAACTAACAAATGGTTACAATACATTACAGAGTCTGCATGCTCAAAACATAAGTATTCACTAGCATAAAGTTTCTTGAAAAATTTCAATAACGTAATAGTAAGTTAAAAAAAAAACTTTCACTATACATCCAATCAAGGCACTTAGTAAATAGGAATAACAAAACCATAAATCATTCATGGTTTTCCAATTTTTTGTGCTAGAAAAAATGGAAAA
>ML832430.1:35213-62184 GCA_009831015.1 Picea engelmannii | reverse complement strand
CACTTAGCTCTGCAAGTCTCTTACAATCATGCACAGAGCATCTATAAACCATACTTGCACTTAGCACATAGCCATCTTGCATACACCACATAGATGCACCACTACTTCTATATAGCCTAAGCATCTATTTATATATACAAAATAGGCGTAAACATGGGTAAACCCATGGGCTGACATCCCATTCCCGTTACATATTCCCATATCCCAAAAAGGACCCAGAAAGGGATCAAGATCCCGCGTTCTCTGCTTCGTCTTGCACTCCTCCTTCGACAGGATGTCAAAGTCCAAAATAGGTCAACATGACCAAGAATATCCCAAGACTTGGTCAAGGGTCAACAGGCCCCTAACACTCACCTATGAATCATCTCAAGTCACTCTGGTCTAACTAGTTCTGCCTTGAATGCCTTGAGCTTGGCTCGAGCTGCTTCGACTTGCTATTGTGCTACGACCTCTTGCTAGAAGAACTCTTGGATCACTACATCGCTCACTGGCCCTTATAGGCATTGTTCTGCTGCGGTGGCAACCTATTCTAGCTCTGCTCCTCGGCTTTCAACCTTTGTGAAAAATTGGCACGCCTTATATTGTACTGGTTGGAGCCGCTGAGTTACTTCCATAACTCTGATTTGAATCGTATGGATCTGTTGCTGGGCAGTGCGTTGCTCTTGAGACCGCTTCATTATTTCTACGACTGACAGGGCTTTCAGCTACGCCTGTAGTGTGTCTACATGCTACTTTGCTTCATCGAGCTGTGACTCCAATGCCTGTAACTCTGGATTCTCAGTGAGGTTCTCATACGTTTGGGCACTGCGGTTACTCAACTGCTTGCATTCTAGGGCAAGAGCTTTTAGTCTGTCAACTGCACTGTGGGCAGTTGCTTCCCTTAGGTCTCTTACTTCTTGCAGGGTTTCGGCCACAGTGCGTAGTTCCAAATCTGCGATGCGTTGTTGTAGTTGTTGGATCACTTCTTCAAGTTGCACCACCTGCTAAGGAATTCGCTCTTATGTCCTTACTTCTATGACTGTCATAGAGAGAAGTGCTCTTTTGACCATTTAGTTTACTTCGATTTGCTCTGCGAGAAACTATTCCTTGCTTTGCTACAGTTGTGCTTTTTCTTCATCCCACTTCGGTTGGAGAACAAGATTTTCCTGTTCTGCAGTACTGCGTTGCTCTAGAAGGGCTCCCAGTACTTGTGCTAAAGCCTGGGTGGCTTGTGCTGTTTCTTCTCATGCTCATCGAAGGTGAGCTTCGACTGTATCAATGTTTCGGTGGAGTTGAGCTGGCTCATCTCCCAGTTCTGGTGTTCCCAATGGTAGAGGCACAGTGGAAACTACGTGGCTGGACTGTAGTGCCTACTGCACCCCTTGGATCTCGACCTCAATTCGATTGTACATCTCCTCCTGCTTAGCCTCTTGCTTCTCTGCTATCTCTAGCGAAGCATATTCCAGGGCTGCTATGATGAAATCAAAGTCATCCAGGGTGAGGATGGTCTGCATATTAGTCATGGAGGCTTTCAATTTCTTCTTAGAAGAAGGTTTCGGCGGGGAAACCTTCCTTTTCTTCAATGGGTTCTCCTCGTCGCTAGGCAGTGTTACTTCACCTTTCTTTTGTTCAGTCTCTCTGCCATTTATCTCTTCACCATCACCCCCTTGCTCTGGTGATATGGAAGTAGTCTTCACTAAGGTACTACTTACATCTTGGGCTTCTTCAGTTTTCTTTGTCTTGCTGGGTCCAGGTGTATCATGCATTGTTTCTGTACTATCAATGTCAGACATCTCCATAGGGTCTGATAGAATGAGGAGGTCCATGAACCAATCCTTGGTGATCTCCTCCAAGTCCTCCTCTGTCAGCTTGTAATAGGACTGAAGTTGCGGCTTGTGTTCGTCAACGCGTGCTGTGATATAAATAAAATGTCGATCATCGTTGAAATTCAACAAAGACCGAAACCTATGGAGAGTATTCGGGGTCATACAAGGCTCGGACTGGATGGATGTCTTCAGTTGATTGTAGTATGTATGGAACATGAAATTTGACTGCCATTTCTTATTCATGTCACTGGAATACCACAGTGTACTAAACTTCGTGGCCAGAGGTTCAAAGGGCTCGATGTCTGGGAAGGTCACACCTTTTAGCATCTCCCAGGCAATAAAAGCGATCAGGATTAATAGCCAACTTAAACGAAATTTGTATCCTTGGTCCTATGCTTCTCTGCAGTCGAGTTCTAATTGGTTCACTAGGTACTTCGACCAGTTCATCTGAAGTCCTTCTGTGCACTTTCCTACGAGGTTGACTACAAAACTAGTGACTTGGGTGGTTTGGTTCTTTCGTACTAACTTTCCTATGATCAATTGACAGGTGAGGTGCACTGCTCCACTCTAGATAGAAGCTACCTTGTAGCCTCGCATTCCCTTTTTGACATCTCCATAGGTGTCCTTGATCCTTTGAGCTAGAGCGCGATCCATGGTTTTTCCGGGATAGAAATCATGTGGGTCAGGGCCTTGCATACTCAGCCCTATGATCCAATTGATCAACGTTGGATCCACTATGATACGAGGGTTTAACCACAAGTATCTGCCATAGTAATAGGACACCAGCAACTTGACGCATGCATTCACCTCTTGGTGTCTTTTGAAGTGAGGAATCTTTAGGACGTTGAGCAGTGTGGACTGTGCGAGGTTCATAGTCCATGATTGGGGAATTATCTTCGGATTCTTTCCTTTTGTTCTGGTCAGGTACTTATGTGGGGTGAGCATGTTATAGACCTTCCTGTTGACAAGGTTGAAGTCACTAAAATTCAATGTTGCAATCTTTTCTTGGTCTGTGAGAACTGCACGTATCCCTTTCGGGAGGTACACAGTGACCAAGATGTACTCAAAGTCTCTAGGCACACTGTCTCGATTTATTGCACCGCCTAGAGGTGGTAAATAGGCGGGTAATATGATCATAATCAATTTAGCATTCGTTAAGTCATCCCTATGCTTGGTTCACTTTTCATCTACTGGTCGGGATGGTCTGGCTTGAGCAGTGGACAGAGAGGATGACAGTCCTCTTGTCAATGATTATTGTACACCTGTAGACAATCCTCTCTCTGACATGACTCTTTCATTCATCAATTCGAGGAGTACTTCTGTCACTGATTCTTCGACTGCGTTGAGCTCGTCGGACATACGCTCTCGGGATTAATTAGATCAGGGTCAAATTAACTTAGACACTGCACTAGAATAAACAACAAGAGTGCAATGATTAATGTATACAATTCACTTAGTTTTCAAGCTCAAACTCTTGGTTAGCAAAAGTATTTACGGTGCGTGGCGCGACGGGATAAATAGGTAACTCGACAATGAGTCTCTTGTAACGGGTATGAAGCCTCTTGTTCGGTCCGTTATCATGCAGTCCAATAGTCTGATGTCGACCTATCTGACCATAAATGTCTTTCTATCCATTCAGAGCACCAGTCGAATGGTTATAATGTCCCCAATGACTATATTGCTTTGTCATGGCGAAGTGCCATGTGTCGTTGTTCTGATATCCCGACAAAACTCCAATTCTGCAAATTTTCTTTTTGCGAGGTCCCCTCTGGAACCTTCTGTAACTTCTTAATCTTAGCCCTCTTCTTACTTAACTTCCTAGCCTTCTTTCCAGTGAGCTTCGTCTCGGTATTCCTTTTTCCATTCTGATTCTTATCTTCTTTTGACATAGTCACTGCGCGTTGTTGAGATTCTTTCCTAGGATTTAGGGGTAATACCTATTCTTTATCTAGGGTAGATACTTCAGTCTTCTTTGGTTCTTCTAATTTTCTTGCATCTTTGACATCTGGGTTGCTAGTGTTAAATAGCTTCGATCTACTCTCATGTTCTTCAATCAAGTGTGTGATCCTTCCGGTCATGAAATCTTTTAACTCTTGTTTCTTCTACTCCAAAACTTCTTCTTCTTTCTTTTGTCTGACTTGATCTTTGTCAATCCAAGGTTTTCCTATTAACATGGTAAATGGGGCGCTGTCCTCAATAAATTTAATATTCTCAAAATCTTCTTCTGTCAAAGTTCCATTGGCATTCATAGATATCTGAGTAAGATTTTCACATAGGTTTATCAACTTTCCTCTGAATAACCCTATTTCTCCTAATGAAGGAATCATAGCAAGATTCCCTATAGCTTCCCAAGTTCTCTTGGTCATGAAATTCACATGTGTTTCCTTATCTAAAACAAAGTCAATGTCGAACTCTCTTATTCTTGTGTCGATGCATTCTTTTTCTTTGAAGATATCTGATAAGATGACATGTCGGTGGTCATTCAGGGTGACTTTTATCTGTAGCAATTCTTTCTCTGATTCTTTCTGGGGTTCTGCCATAGTTTTTGGATCTGCCTTAGGGTTTTCTTGATTCAGATTCATTCCTTCAAGCTTAGCAATCATTCTAGGGCAATCCAACACTTCATGGTCCATAGCTTTGCAACAAATACAACTAGGTCTTCTCCCAGGGCATTCCTTAGCAAGATGTCTCGGTCTTCTATAACTGTAACAAAGGGTTAATCCTCTCTTTCTTTTAAATGATTCCCAACTTCTCCTGTACTGCACACTAGGATCATAGGAGATAACCTGCAAAAAATTCTTTCTAGGATCATGCATCCATTTGTTAGGCCAAACATTTTTGCTATGCATAAGTATAACCTATCTTTCACTATTCTTATCAGATCTACTCATATCAAACCTTCTTTCATCTATTAGTGCCCTAGTTTTCAATCTAGGATAGACCCTATTAAACATACCTAGATCCATACTCTAGAAACAAAAAATTCCAGTTATCTTACTTCTACAGAGCACAAAGATTTCAGATATAAAAATTTTCACTATTATTACCTTTTGTCAGAGCACAGAGCTTGCAGATCTTACCTCTTTTAATTAGAAATTCTCACTTTTACTTTTCTTAGAGCACAAAGATTTTAGATCTTGCTTCTTTCCTTCAGATCCGACCTCTTTTCTTCAGATCAAGCTTCTTTCTTTAGCACAGAGCTTTATAAATCAAGTAGAATACTACGCACTAGGGAAATAGATCTACGCACAAGAATTTCACAATCTCAGGTTGAATCTTTGCACAAAGCTTATTCTTCCTTAGTTCCCAGCAATCACAGTTTTAGTTCCCGGTAACAGAACCATTTGTTGGCATAGGGGAAGACCCATGGTTGAATGCTACAACAATGCACCAAAAAATCCCTAACTACTGGCCCTTTCGGCAACACTTGCGAAGCAGATGAAGTCTCACCCGAGGTAGAGGCAGGGGTGGTTGCAGGACTCAAGTGTCTGCAACCTTAGCTGGGACACAGATATGTGATTGTACTACTTAATAAAGCACTTAGCACCGTCAGTTCCTCAATATGAAATCAATATCCACTTCGCTGATAAAGTAGAGCTTCACAACACTCACACTAATCTAATGTATTTAAGCACTTAGCATAGGTAAATAGATCAGATCTGGCAGATCAAGCACTAAGCATAGTCATATAGATCAGATCTAACATTCTCACATATCATTAGCACTAAGCATAAGTAGATCTATCTAATCATCTCAAAGCACTTAGCAACTAACATATAAATGCATCAGAACATCACACAGAGCAGAGTAACACAGTATTTATGTGGTTCACCCCCACCCCGGGGCTACGTCCACCAACTCTTCTTCTTTATTTTCTTCATTCAATCGGTTACAAGCATAGAGCCTCAAAACCCTACTCCGCATAGGACATAATATCTTCATAGATTGTTGGATCCTTCTTCCTTGCGTTACAACACAAATCCTTCCACGGTCTGTTATAACCACTTGCACTTGGCTCTGCAAGTCTCTTACAATCATGCACAGAGCATCTATAAACCATACTTTCACTTAGCACATAACCATCTTGCATACACCACATAGATGCACCACTACTTCTATCTAGCCTAAGCATCTATTTATATATTACAAAATAGGCCTAAACATGGGTAAACCCATGGGCTGACATCCCATTCCCGTTACATATTCCCATATCCCAAAAAGGACCCAGAAAGGGGTCGAGATCCCACAATCCATGCTTCGTCTTGCACTCCTCCTTCGACAAGCTGTCGAAGTCCAAAATAGGTCAACATGACCAAGAATCTCCCAAAACTTGGTCAAGGGCCAACACTCTTCTGCTTCTGTCTTCACCGTTTGTCCCACCTAGTCCTCTGTCGAACACACTATCCTGGTGACACTTGGAGGCTATTTGCTGGTTCTTGAAAAATTTCATTTTGTCTTGCCTAATCGCACCATCTCTTTCCACTGCAAGTCATAAGAGATATCGTAATTGATCATTTCCCTTACCAGGATCTCCAGGTCAATGCAAATGGCATAATTCATGGTTGGCATCCTGATCATCATTGTCTTGAACTGATTTAAGATCTCAAAATCTGTGGTCATATATTCCACCAGATTTGTCCCTTTCAAGTTTGCCTTCAGGATTTCTAACTTGGAGTGATCCATTCTGCATTGGGCGAGGTGAGAGTTATACTCCTCCTGATCATACAATTTCCATTTTCCATCCCAAAATGATGGGAGGCCTTTGACGAACAACTCTTCAAACAGATCTTTGAATTCCTGTATGCTTTGCTCCATCTGCATGGCCTTGGTTTGGAATGATTTAAGCAAGTTATGCTTGGAAATAACTCTTTTGGCCCAAATGATCAATGTGGTCCTGTCTTTGACCCCAATTGTCTGAAGTTCAGAATTGGGAATGGAATTCAGTAGATTTATAGCATTCTGGGCCCACTTTGAGGGTTTCTTTGCCATCGTTTCACTCACAAAGGTGCATCTACTTCTGGCTATGATGGCCATGCTATCTTTGTCATTGATGAAATTTAAGTATACCCTGAACTTAGCAACTTTGGCAGCAATTGAGTCCCAGATGACATGTTTGGCACCCTGCAATAGTCCTTTGACTTTCAACCTTGTCTCCAACTTATCTACTCTTTCCTATAAAGCTTGATTCTCTTTCTGGAACTGGGTCATCTTCTCATCCTTTATTCTGATTTCTTGAAGCAACTTTCCTATGTCTCCCTTAAGGTTCTTGATTTCTTCTGCTTTCAGGCTAATTGGGAAATAGCTTGAACTAATCCATTAGTACTTTGCTCAATTTCTGTAGTAGAGGGTGAAAAAAAAACCATGTCTGTTGCTCTTGTCTGTCCTTGTGACCGATTCATCTTTTCCTTCTCCAATTGCAATACTTTGGTCTTGTAATTCGATGCTTCTTGTTGAAATGTCTCTTTCTCTTGTTCTAGAGAAACCAACTCTACTGTTTGTGGATGCTTTGTGGAAGACATATTTAGCCTTTTCTTCATGCTTTGAATCATCTTGTCTTTCTCTTCTAAGGAAGATTTTACTCCCTGAGGGCCTTCAGATTCTAATCTCTTGACTTGAGTCTGCCAAGCTCTGCTGGATGCTTTCTCTTGTCTCAACTGTCTCTCCAGCTTAAGTGCATGAGTTGTCAACCTTGACACTTTTAAGCTCAGACCTAAGCATTCTGACTATAGAATGTCACTAGTGTTTCTGTGGAATTTCACCTTATCTGGGGCACTGATGTTTTCATAATGCAGCTTGACCTCAAACACTTTATCTTCATCTGCAATTGATATGTTGAGTGTCTTTTTCTCTATATCTCTGACTGAGAACATAGAAGACCTATGTTGAGAAATATTTTCCACCTCAGGTATCAACTCCCTTATTTCACTCATGGCCAAACTTCCTTTCACAACATATTGATTTTATAAATCTTCTTTAGATTGGTAGACTGCTTCAGGTGCTTTATCAAAAATGTGCTTTTTGCTGCTGAAATCTCTTGAGCTGCTTTCACTTTGGGGCATGCTTCTTTTACTAGATTCTTCCTTGTTGGTGCCACTCTCCACCATATCCATACTTACTTGCTCCTTAGGCTCTTCTTCCTCTAGATCTACTATCTGTGGAGATTGTTTGATCTTTATCTTCTTGGGAGTAGTCTGCTGACTACTAGTGCCTAGGACCTCCGAACTGCTTCTCTTGGTGTAGGAAATTACTTTGGGAACTTGGAATGTCAGCTTCTAAGGGGTCTGTTGTGTTTGAGTCTGTTGTAGGGTTGGCCCCACTTATTGTGTTTGAGCAGGCTGCAAGATGGATTCCATATCAGCACAGGTTTCCAAATTTGCCAATTTGTCAAAACCTTCAACATACTCATGTTCATAAGGGTCATGTTTGCTTATCAATCTTCTTTTAGATATGATCTGATGTGGATCATACCTTATCCCTTGTAGCTGTGCAAATCCAAACTCCTTGATTTTGGCCTGGATCTGAGATAAGCATGCTCTAGTCTTCACAACAAAGGGTCCTGCAATGAAAGGAAATTTCAGGTTGGATACCCTGTGCATTTTCAGGAAATGTTCTGTCTCTGAGATGATTCTTTGCCTGATGAACTCCAGGGAAATGAATCTGGGTGTCAGAAATATAGGGAGAAGATAAGGTGCCTCTTGACAACCATATACCCAAATTACTGTAGAATGCATGAACAACCAGTCTCCTACTCCGTTTTCTAAATTTTCCTGCAAGTAGCTTTTCATGTCCTCCAGGACTCTTGGCAGGATGGTGTTGAAGATCAAGTTGTAAACTCTGGACATGATCTTATTTAGGAAAATGAGAATTGTGATTCTTTTGCATTCTGTGGAAATGAACGCTGCTTCAGGGAACTCTTTCTTCTTTGTCTCTAGGAACATTTTCAGCAAGTATGTGTAATACCTAAAGTGCCTTAGTGATTGGAAGTTCACTAGTTGTTTGTGTACATTATCAGCTATGAATTTATCAAAACTGATACAGATTGACTGACTGGATTCTGACTAAAAAAAGGTTAACATAAAACCTAACATGACCTCAACTACATATTTGTCATTATCTAGACCTAAAATCTAACTGAGTATGGAACAGGCCCACTGGACCTCAATAACCATGGCATTTACATTCATGGGCAGCAACAGACTCTCAGAATACTGCTCGGGTTTGACAATTGTCTGCGAAAATAGGTTTTTGACCTCAGGGGGACATTCCCTGTAAACTGTAACTAGATTTTCTTCTTTGAAGGGTTCAAACGTTGTGGAGGGAGACTCTGGTATGCCGAGGGTGTGGAAAATTGATGGGCTATCTACTCTGCATAGGACTCTGACCCTAATTTATTTAAAACGACCTTCTCTTCTTGTGAGTATTGTTCCACGCACCAGCCTATGAATTATGGGAAAGGAAATGTGACTTTGACGATGTAAGGGACTATGGAGGCTTGGACCTCTTCGATAAAGGGTATTTGTCTCCCTACATGATCTGACAAATTGGCTCTAGACACAGAGACAGGCGAGACAATTATTTCAGTGTCAAACACATCAGAGTCTTTATCGATTAGGGATTCTTCGCTTGGAGGGGGATCTTGCTATGTTACTAAAAAAATGACAAGATCCATGGTGATGATGAAAAATACTTGTGAATGAGTGGAAGACGTGTGAATTTGGTGCACTATTGAGCTTAGGTTCGATTGGAGCGGTTGCGCCACTTTTAACGTTCAAATGATTTGAAAAAAACATAAAATAATGACAAGGGTCCCCCCCCTTATATACGCTTCCCGATATCGGGGATGAGGCAAGCGGTTTGGGGTAGACTACTTTTCACCCCGATATGCATCCAATGGTGCCACATGGTCTTGGCCCTCTTTCAAATAATTAAACTTCAYGCTAGTTCTCCGCCTGATATGGCCACTGACCGTTGATCTGTGGTGTCTGAGATCTGTGGCCCACCGGGTCCCGTCAACTCCACGCCTCTACTAKATTTAACCTTTTTCCACTAGGTGTGGCCTCATCCTCCAATTTATCATGTCTCTGTTGGACATATTGTCATTGATGTCAACAGTCGATGTGATGATCTGTTGTTACTGATGAATTACCATAGATGAGATTGTCATTGATGTCAAYAGTATATGTTAGAAGAAGATGTCAAACCATATGCAAAGATCAAAAGYGCAAGCTCAGGAGGAGGAGCGAACAGGAGGAGAAAAAAATATTAAGATCAAAGCTCAGAAGGAAGAGCGCATTGCATAGTATATCAGGTAGCCAAAGAAGCGAACACGCTGAAGCAATTCGTGATTATTGTTGATCACGATAGGATCAACAATGTTCCTATGATAAAATCTTAGGAGGGTTAGTGAATGAAGATCAAAGCTCACAAGGAATAAGTGCATTGCAGAAGTATCGTCGGGATCGATGAAAATATTGAGAAGTGGACCAATGCACAGGAAAAGGTGAGAAGTCTCAGCAACCGTCCGATCAAGGAAATTGATGGTGTTGATCATCTCATATAATAGACAATGATCATATGAGTGACTGTGGGCTTGAGGATCATTAGAGGATCATGACCATCGGATCTGCAAGCCAGATCAATGACAGGGATAAATTGTGTATATCGGAAGGAGAATTAAATGACTTGCTAGTTCCAACCCCGCAATTGGTCTAGATTGTTAGATCTCATAGACTCGGATATCGACGACTGTGGTTGATCCAACAAGCGATCAGATTAATTCAAATTGAGTTGGGACCGTCGGATGCACAATCGCTAGATCAACGACAAGGATATATTGCAGAGATTGAGAGGAGAATTAAACATCACGCTATTTCGAATCTCGCAATTAGTCAGGACCGTCAAATCTTATAGCTTCAAAGATCGACGACTATGGTTAACTCACCAATAATGCACAACTTCAAATTGTGGAGTTTGGGTGTTGAGTTAAATCACTCGCAAGTTGTGGTTCCACAATCATAGTTGACCATTGATCTGCTTCGAGTGTCTTCATGACCGTTGGATCACGTTTTAGTGGAAGACAGGATAAGCTGAAAGGGTTGAGAATTTGATCATCCGAATACCCGTCGATCGTTGAATCAAACCTGATTCCTGTCAGTCGTTGGATCATGTTAAAGTGGAAGGAAAGGATAAGCTAGAAGAGCTACATCGTATAAATATCGAGCTGTCGATCTAAGATGGTGATCAACGAACAAAATTCGTTTAGGGTATAAATATGCAAGGAGCTTACGCTCTGGAAAGTTTGAGATTTGAAATTCCCGAAATGCGAATTTTCTTCAGTCGTTGGATCATTCTAAGTGCAAGGACAAGATAAACTAGAAGAGTTTCATCATAGAAAGATTGAGTCATCGATTTAAGATCCTGATCAATGAACAACATTCGTTTCGGGTATAAAGATGTGAGGAGGTTACGCTCCATAAGTTTGAGACTTGAAAAACACGAAGCCCAGAAATCCAAAATGAACAAGGACCATCGGATCTGGAGGATATATGATGACTGTTGGATTAGGGTTGTTGTTCAACAGACCATGTTAGCAAGAACACGTGGCAGACCATGTCAAAAGACCACGACATCAAAAAACATGTTAGCAGACCACGTTAGCAAATACACATGGCATAATTAGATTATGACAAGTGTCAAGAGGAAATTGGCTCATGCCATGTCAAAAAGTGACGTAAGCAAGTTATGTCACTCCAGGAGAATTGCTTCGGGAGTTTCACCACCAAGAAATGTCAAAAGTCCTGAAGTCCCGAAGGACGAAGACCCAAAGCCACTCTCAGTTGTTGATCTGAGATACCCTTCAGATACTATCCTGACCGTTAGATCAAGGAGATGAACATGTGCCACATGAGGAGATCCACATCAACAAGACTACACCAGCAAGGACACATGGCGCAATCAGATAATGACAAGTGTCAATTTGAATCGACATTTCAGGTACATGCAAACCATGAATCTGAGTGACACGTGGCAGCTACTCGGATTTTGACACATCATCAAGTGACATAAGAAAGTTACATCACTCTGGGAGTTTTTCTTCAAGAGTTTTACTACCAACACTTGCTCAAAGTCCCAAAGTCCCGAATGTCGAAGTCCTGAAGTGGACAGGAGACATTCAATCTGAAAGATCACTTTGGGAGCATTCCTGATCATTGATCTACTACAGTGGAAGGATAGTGTACATGGAAATGTTAACTGATAGCAAGTAGTCTCCACCATATTATGACTTACCACAACAGGTGATCACTCTAGAGGAAAATGGAGCTGTGTCTATTTGAAACCTCTGAAGTCCCGAATGCCGAAGTCTCGAAGCGAACATAAGTCATCTGATCTAAAAAATTGCTTCAGGAGTATTCTCAACCATTGATCATACTACAGTGAAAGTTGAGGCTTGAGAATTTTGAAGCCTGGAGACGTGAAAGGATCACAACCATTGATTCAAAAGGGACATGCATCAGTGGATTGTCAGCTTTGGAAGATTGACGTATGGAGGAGAGAAAGGGTTTGAGATTTGAAATCTCCAAAGTCCAGAGACCCGAAGGATATCTCAACCGTCGATCCGATGTCGGGTGAACTCTCAACCATTGATCAAAATACAGTGGAAGGATAGCATAAGAATAATATTCGAAGTCCTAGAGTGAATTGTGGCCAACCATCTCATTGCTTGATTAAGTCCTAGACATTGGATTAAGCAATGAAGTATATGTCCAAGGATCGTACATGACCATTGATCTGGTTCCATGATATAAATCTAAACCATCCGATCTATTCAGCGATATCGTATTTGGGAGTTTTGAAAGGTTGGAAGTCACGAATACCCGAAGGGAAAAGTGCCAAATTTACGAAAATGTCCATCTCATCAAGAAGATTGAATCATGACAATTTATTGATAAGTGCTCAAGTGCTCGTCTCGCCTAGCATTTGGTCAATGCCATTGGTCATATGGTAAAGATATTTGAAAGGGAAGAATGTAATGCATCGCTTAAATTGTTAAGCTTGTGGTTCTACACCATTGATCATATGAACATGGTTTGAAGGAAGATTTGATCTCTATTATCACAGAGATGAAGGAAATCGATCCATGCCTGTGATCGATTTACGAAAGTAAAGGGGATGTTAGGTGTAAAGTTGAAGACCCGGAATGATGATCTTTGGTGGTCCCAAAAGTCGTTGTAAATAAACAAGTTAGTTATAACTTGTTTCTCAAGTCGACTCAATAACTTAAACAAGTTTTGAGCATAAGAAACTATAAATACAACCATGATTGGTTCACTAGGCAAGGTGCTTTATGCTTGTTGAAGACAAGACATGCTTGTGGAAAAGAGAGGCTCGCTGAGAAAGAGAAGCCTGCAGAGAAAATGAAGGAGATACAGACCTAAGGTCCGTGCGAATATCAGAAGGAAGAAGAATTGAAGAAGGCACATATATCAAAGGAAAGATAAAGCGAAGAAGGCACGAATTTCAAACAGAGGATGAAGTGTGGTGATGAGTTTTTATGGTATAACTTTGATCATGAGATAGAGTTGATTCTATAATGGATCAATGCTACTAGATTTGAATGAACTCTAGTTGGAAAGACCGCGTTCTATCAGCAAGTTGGGTCTTGTGGCAAGCTGGGTATTGCTTGAGAGTTGATGCTGGGAAAATCCTTATTATTATATTCACATATATTCATATAAATTATATACAAACATTTGGTATCTTCTGTGTCCATTGTGATTATGATTTGATTGTTCTTAATCTGTTCAAATATGTTTTGATTGCTAACTTGTAAGAAGAAGAAAAGTTAGAAAAGTACACACACTAATTCACCCACCCCCTCTTAGTGTGGGTGGTGTGTTCAACAGTCTCTAGACTGGTTTATCCCCTCACTAAGTCCCGAGACTTGGATTCCATAAAAAAATTGTTATGGTGATAACATGGGCTCCAACTGGGGATGCTATCCTCCTTGCAAGGTAGCAAAGAATGGTAGACCGAGTGCCTACCCATTGGGCTATGATTTATTCCTACAATCTGACTCTACCAAACTTTATTCAAAAACTCAAAATCGACCCAGCATAGCTCAGGGCCTTCGCCTCGGGCTTCAACTATGCTTCTTTTATTTCCACTTCTTCATGCAAAAAGAAAAAATGAAAATGATTATGTACAATGAATGGAAGGGGTGATGTTTGTTTAAACGATATAATGTTTGAGGAACCTACCATTCACAGACCCTCCTCCAATGATGTCTCCATTACTCTCCTGCAACAAGTAGGCATTATTTCCATGGTATGTTGTAATCTTGAATGGTCCCAGCCATAGATGGTCAAACTTCCCATGATTTCCCTTATCTTCATTTCTAGCGTCCCATCTTAATACCCAGTCTCCCAGTTTGAAGTCATCCTCCTTGGTATTCCTGTCAAAATCCTTCTTGATCTTTTCTTGGCGCAGCTGAGCATTGTTGAAAGCCTTTTCCCTGGTTTGTTGGACACTAATTAGTTCATCCTTTATTCTTCGAGTGGCATCTATTTATGCCTCCTGTTCCTGTAACAACCTCATCACTGGCAATCCCAATGCAGTAGGAAAAATAGCCTCTGTGCCCTAAACAATTTGAAAATGTGAGGTGGCGATAGATCTCTTTGGGGTGATTCTGTCAGCCCATAGTGCATGGATGAGCTTTTTGTGCCAAACCTTTTTGTTATATTGCAATAGTTTCTTGATAATTTTGACTAAGTGTTTATTTGAAGACTCAGCCAAACCATTTCCTTGAGGGTAATAAGATGTAGAATGGACAAGGGTGATATTGTAATCACTGCGAAATTTCTCTATTTTCTTGGACTTGAAAGATGCTGCATTATCTGTTATTATCTTGATTGGGCATCTGAACCTGGACAAAATATTGTCTTCTAAAAACTGGATCATAACAACATTTGTTTCCTGCCTGGTGGGAACTGCCTCAATCCACTTAGTGAAGTAATCTGTTGCTGTTATAATCCACTTGTGTTGAGCTGAGGATTGTCGATGTATTTCTCTTATAAAATCAAGGCCTAACTGTCTGAAAGGTGCCTCAACAAAGATGGGTTTCAAAGGCAGAGGTTGCAATTTTCTTTTCCCATCAAAAATTTAACATTCATGACATCTTGAAACCTCTTTATAGGCATCGGAAAAAATGCTAGGCCAATAGAACCTAGCCCTCAAAATCTTGTGCACAGTGGTTTTCCAATAATGGTGCCCTCCATAATCACCCTTATGAAATTCTTTGATGGTCTGCTCAGCTTCTTCTTCCAACAAACAACTCAAAAAAATCCCCCCCTGGATCCTTCCAATATAGAGACTGATTTACTATACAAAACTTTGCTGCTTTCATCTTTAAGAATATGGCCTTTGTTTTACTCAATTCAGGAGGAGCCTGCAGATTTCTCAATACATAAATGATATTTTCATACCATGAGGATTCAAGGAATTTTTGTTGAAATAATGTAACTGCAAAGTGTATTCTTATTATTATTTGATATATCATTCATTGGATCAATCCCCATTGTGGATTGATCATGTCGGTTATTGTAATAGGACCAAATCCCCTTTTGCGAATTGATCAAAAGAAAATTGCAATAGGCAGAATAAGAAGTCGGCCCCAACAGATATTAAAGAGGCCCAGAAATATAATAAAGGTGGTTATAACCACCYAGTTTGAGAAGTCATCCCTACCAGTGAAGACACACTTCACACGTGCCAATCTTGTATAAATAAAGAGGCTAGTGCCTCACTTAGACACACAACTCACTTACTCATTGAGAGACAAGTTTCAGATTTCAAGTTGGAGAAGAGAGAGAGAGAGCGACGCATCTTTTGGAGAGGACTTTAAGTTTCATCTTGATTTATCTCTTGGCATTGTATTGGCAATCTATAATAAGGGAGTTTTGCTGGGTTTTCTTCCCCTAGAGGGTGTCCCAGGATAAATGCCGTGTCTCTTGTGATTGTGTATTTCTCAGTGATCTTGTCTTATGTTGTTGTTATCTATTGAAATGAAAAGAACTATAATAATGGCATAAACATTAACATGGTATCAGAGTCAACCTGAAGGAAGCATCTTTCGCAAGAGGAAAACGTCACTGTTTCCATACATGCAAATTAGGGCTGTTTGATGGTGAAGCTTTTGAGCCCTAAAACCATCTAGAAAAGTGCACCCTCCCTCAAGGATTACTTTGGAACTCTCATCGCACCTTTTCAGTGGCTGGATCTCCCAGAAAGTGAAACCCTAGTTTCATAAAAGTACTGGAAAACTAGAGAACCAGAAGTACCAGAAGTACCAGAGGTACCAGAAAACTAGAAGCGCTAGTCTAGAAATCTGTAGATCAAGTTTTGAAGGGTAAAGGTTGGATTTTATTAGATCCAAGCACACCAAGCTACTCGCCTTAGCCAAGCGCATCTCCTGGTGAGTTCAAAATTTGATTTTGAGCATTTTCATTTTTCGATCATTTTTCCTAGCTCTAGGTAAAAGATGTCTGCAAGCACGAAGCTTGCTGACAAACTAGAAGGCATGGAAAAATTCTGTGCCTGGAAGTATAGGAATGGCCTGATCCTTGCAGAGAATGACCTAGCAGGATTCATCAAAGAAGAAGTGTCAGAACCCAAAGATGCCGCAGAGAAAGCAAAGCATCAAACAAACACAATCAGGGCCCAAAGAATCATTGCAGATTCAATCAAAGACCACCTAATTCCTTATGTGTCATCAAAGAAAACTCCGGAAGAGATGTTTGATTCTCTAAGTAGACTGTATGAAGGAAAGAACATAAACCGAAAGATGAATCTAAGAACTCAACTAAAGAATACAAGGATGCAGAAAGGAGAAACGATCCAAGAATATTTCTCCAGAATCTCAGAATTTAAAGAACAGTTAAAAGCGATTGGAGACACCATAGACAAAGATGAAATCATAATGACGGCCCTAAATGGTCTCACAAGACCTTGGGATGTATTCATCCAAACGATATGTGCCAGAATGGAGAAGTTGAAGTTTGATAGTCTATGGGAAGAATGCATCGAAGAAGAAACAAGAGTAGCTAACTGTGAAGCGCTACTAGCAAGAGATGATGATCATGCCCTAGCTACTCATACCAAAAGAGGAAGGAAGAAACCCTACTTCCAAAAGGAGACTCATAAAGAGCCTCAAACACGAAACAAATTCAATAATAAAGAATCTCATCCAAGGAGATTTCATAAGAGAGGACAACAAAGGGAAATAGACTACTCATCTGTACAATGCTATCATTGTGACAAGATGGGACACATTGCAAAATTATGTCTAGCTAGATGAGAAGAATACAAGAGAAAACAAAAGAGGCACCATTCCCATGCAGTTGAAGATGAAGAGCCACCTGCAAAGATGATAAGAGAACAGATCAAAGACTATGTCTTGATCTCAACCCTCTCAGGATCCATAACACATGAAGAGGACACGTGGCTCATTGATAGTGGTTCCTCTAAGCACATGACAGGCCAGAGAAACATTCTCTCTTGTATTTCAGAAAAGAAGTTTTCTCAGAAAGTGACACTTGGAGATAATTACCAATATCCCATCAAGGGAATGGGAGAATCAAGCTACAAACTGAGGGAATTCAATGAAGATGAAGGACCTACTCTATGTACCAGGTTTGAAAAAGAACCTACTCTCCATTTTATCTTTAGAAAAGAAAGGCTACAGAGTTTCTTTTATAGATGGAGAAGTCCTCATGTGGGCTAGAGGAGAAACCATAAATGAAGCAATCATCATTGGAAGTGAAGAAAATGGCTTGTATAGACTAAAGAGTCACTCAGAAACTGCCATGGCCCATGCCATTGAAAACTCATGTGAACTTTTGCATAGAATACTAGCTCACATCAACTACAACGCACTACCCTACATATGCAAAGAGGTCACAAATTTACCAGAACTCAAGGTTGACCATGAAGGATTATGCAATGGATGTGCACAAGGGAAGAACATCAAGAACCCCTTTCCGAAGAGAGACAACAAAGAAGAAGGAGTCCTAGAACTCATCCATTCAGATGTATGTGGCCCAATACCATCATCCTCCATCAATGGGTATGTATACTATGTATCATTCATTGATGATTATTCTCGTAAAACCTGGGTGTACTTTTTGAAATCTAAAGATGAAGTGTTCAACAAGTTCAAGGAATTAAAAGCCTTGATTGAGAATCTTTCTGAAAGAAATATTAAGATACTCAGGTCAGATAATGGAGGAGAATACACCTCAAAAGAGTTCGTGAACTTTTGCAAAGATGTTGGGATCAAGAGGGAACTCACTACTCCCTATAATCCTCAACAAAATGGTGTAGCTGAAAGGAAGAACAGAACAATAATGGAAGTTGTGAAGACTATGATCCATGATCAAGATCTTCCTATGTGCTTATGGGCAGAAGCAACAATGACGACTGTTTATGTGCAAAACTGATTATCCCATAGTGCACTTGGGTTCAAAACCCTTGAAGAGATGTTCACCAGAAAGAAGCCAGAGGTAAGGCATCTCAAAATATTTGGCTGCCCAGTTTTTATTCATATACCGAAAGAGAAGAGAAACAAGCTAGAACCCTCAGGAAAGAAGGGAATATTTGTGGGATACTGTGAGGTCTCCAAGGCCTTCAAAATCTATATACCAGGTCATCGCCACATTGAGATTAGTAGGGATGTGATCTTTGATGAAGATGCAACACTCAAGAAATCAAGAAGATGCCAGCTTGAAGAAGTATATGAAGAGGAACCCGTAATCCCCAGAATTTCCATGAGGGAGGTTCCTAGAGCTGCAGAACCAGAGAGAGAAGTCGTAACTTCCCATGATGAGGAAATTCCAGAATACCATGACGTAATAGAAGCTCAAGAACCTCCTCATATGAAAATCCTCCATAAAAGAAAGCAAGCTTGGGCTAGAGAGCTTATTCAAGATGGAGAGAAGTATGGTGTTCCCGAAGGAACCTTGAGACAGGTGGAAAGACCAAAGCCATTCTCCAGTGATACGTCTTTGATGTGCGATCTCTTAGAGGAGGAGCCTACCTGCGTTGAAGAATCCATTCAGAGGAAAGAATGGGCCGATGCCATGACAAAGGAATACCAATCCATAATAAAGAATGATGTATGGGAAATAGTTCCCAGACTGAAGAGTAAAGATGTGGTATCCTCCAAATGGATCTTTAAAATAAAACATGCTGCTGATGGAAGTATTGAGAAGTATAAAGCAAGATTTATCACTCATGGCTTTTCTCAAAAAGAAGGCATTGACTATGAAGAGACATTCACTCCTGTAGCGAGATACACTTTGATCAAAACCATCATAGCCCTTGCAGCTAAGATGAAGTGGAAGTTGCACCAGATGGACGTAAAGACAGCCTTCCTAAATGGTGTCATCGAGGAGGAAGTGTATATAGAGCAACCTCAAGGATTTGAAGTTGAAGACATGAAGTCTCATGTATTCAAATTGAAGAAATCCTTATACAGATTGAAGCAAGCTCCCAGAGCTTGGTATGGCCGTATAGACAGTTTTATGACGAGCTTGGGATTTATCAAGAGTAAAGATGATTCTAACCTCTACTTCAAGGTTATGAATGATGAGCCAGTGATATTATTGTTGTATGTGGATGACTTATTCTTAACTGGAGAAGAAAATCTCATCATCGAATGTAAGAAGAGACTCGCTTCAGAATTTGAGATGAAAGACCTCAGCCTAATGCACTATTTATTAGGTCTTGAGGTATGGCAGAGTCCAGAGAGGATCTTCCTTAACCAAGGTAAGTATGCAGTCGAAATCCTGAAGAGATTCGACATGTTGGAATGCAAGCCCATGAATACACCCATGGAAGCGAAGATGAAGCTGCTGGTCGATACTTTGTCAGAATTGATTGATGCCACACTGTACAAACAGATTATTGGATCGTTGATGTACCTGACGAACACCAGACCAGACATTTGTTTTACCGTGAACACCTTGAGTCAGTTTCTGGTAGAACCCAAAGATGTTCACCAAGTGGTTGCAAAACATGTGATGAGGTACCTTAAGGGTACATTAGTTTGTTGTCTCAGTTATGACGGAGATCATGATTTCACATTGAGTGGATACACTGATTCAGATTGGGCAGGAAGCATTGCTGACAGGAAAATCACTTTCGGATGTTGTTTCAGTTTGGGATCAACCATGATCTCATGGTAGAGTAGAAAGCAATCCAGCATTGCTGTCATCATAGCGGAAGCAGAATACATTGTTGCATGTTCTGCTAGCTGCGAAGCTATATGGCTTCGAAAGTTGTTGACCGGTCTATTTGACTTAGAGATGGAAGAAACCTTGATCCTATGTGACAACCAGAGATTCATAAAGATGACAGATAATCATGTATTCCATGATAATTCGAAGCACATAGAGATCCGATATCATTACATCCATGACATGGTGTAGAGAGGAGCCATAAAGCTCCAGTACATTAGCATGAATGAACAGGTTGTTGATGTGTTGACCAAGCCCCTATCTCGTGTAAAGTTTGAGTACTTTTGATATAAGCTTGGCATAGTATGAAAGGACCTTCCTCGAAAGGGGGAGTAATTGATGTGATGAGATATACCCTGCTTCCGACCTTGTGGTTGTGACGTAAAGCAGGACGTGTACCTTGCTTCTGACCTTGTTGTTGTGACTCAAAGCAAGATGATGTGATGTGACAAGTACTATGCTTCCGGATATATAGCTATGACGTAAAGAAATTCTAACACCCTGCTTTTGACCTGATGGTTGTGACGTAAAGAAGGATGTGTACCTTGCTTCCGACCTTATGGTTGTGACGTAAAGCAAGATGTTGTGATGAGACTAGCACTGTGCATCCGGTTGGATAGCTGTGACATAAAGAAAGTTTAGTATCCTTCTTCCGACCTGATGGTTGTGACGTAAAGCAGGACATATACCTTACTTCCAAACTTATGGTTGTGACGTAAAGAAAGATGATGAGATGAGGCTAGCACTATGCTGCCGGCTGGATAGCTATGATGTAAATCCAGTCTAGCATCCTGCTTCCGACCTAATGGTTGTGACGTAAAGCAAGATGAGTATCTTGCTTCCAGCTTTATTTGCTGTGACGTAAAGCAAGACTATGAGACAAGACTAGAACTGTGCTTCCAGCTTGATAGCTGTGACGTAAAGACAGTCTAGTATTATGATGATGAGCCAGCCTCGTGCTGTGATGATGATGATGTATTATTTTTTTATACTAATCCATATTGATGTAGATGATGATTACATTCCTTTGAGAATGACGATGCTTGCCGATGAAGAAAACTTCTGATGATTTATAGATATGCCAAACAGTGCTCCAAGATGATATTAATGATGTTGCTCTCCTGAGGCTGTTGATGATGCATACCTCTCTCTCGCCTGATGTTGTTGAAGAATACCCTTCTTGTTAAGGGGGGGTGTTGAAATAATGTAACTGCAAAGTGTATTCTTATTATTATTTGATATATCATTCATTGGATCAATCCCCATTGTGGATTGATCATGTTGGTTATTGTAATAGGACAAAATCCCCTTTTGCAGATTGGTCAAAAGACAATTGTAATAGGCAGAATAAGAAGTCGGCCCCAACAGATATTAAAGAGGCCCATAAATATAATAAAGGTGGTTATAACCACCCAGTTTGATAAGTCGGCCCTGCCAGTGAAGAGACACTTCACACGTGCTAGTCTTGTATAAATAAAGAGGCTAGCACCTCACTTAGACACACAACTCACTTGCACATTGAGAGACAAGTTTCAGATTTCCAGTTGGAGAAGAGAGAGAGAGAGTGGCGTATATTTTGGAGAGGACTTTCTGTTTCAGCTTGAGTTATCTCTTGGAATTGTATTGGCAATCTATAATAAGGAAGTTTTGCTGGGTTTTCTTCCCCTAGAGGGTTTCCCAGGATAAATGTTGTGTCTCTTGTGGTTGTGTATTTCTCAATGACCTTGTCTTATGTTGTTGTTATCTATTGAAATGCAAATAACTATAATAATGGCATAAACATTAACAATTTTTGGGATATTTGAGGAGCTCTCTCTTCCTCTGCACCTGTTGACAAGTCAGCCATAAAATTTATTCCTAAGAGTTCACAATTGGTTTGTACCATCATCTTCGCAAGCCCCTATCCCTTGATCAACTTGGTGGGTTTGATCTCAAGGTCATATTCTAACAACACTGCTATCCATTTACCCCTCTTTCCTTCAGGATCAGGTTGGGTTAAGATGTCTTTCACAGAACTACTGGGCACATAAGCAGTAGTATGGGAATGCAATATGTAAACTCTGAATTCTTTCAAGGCCTTGACTAGTGCATATGCTTGCTTCTCCATGATATCATACTTCAAAGGGGCATCCCTCAACATCTTGCTGTAATAATCTATGGGCTTCTCAAAATTCTTCTCATCTTTCTGTAGTAAAACACCAACAATTGTGTGCTTTGAGGAAAAACAGAACAATATGAAGTCCTTTTCAAAATTAGGGTTGGCTAGTATTGGAGCCTTGGTTAATGCCACTTTGATGTCTTCAAAGGATTTTTTGGATTCAGGGGTCCACTTTATTTCATTTCCTTTCTTGAGCATGTTGGTAATATACTATATGATTTCAGCCAAGTTAGGGATAAACCTTCTCAAAAAATTCACTTTTCCTAGGAAAGATTGTACCTCTTTTTTACTTCTCGGTATGCCAATTTTGAAGATTCCCTCAACTCTGCTAGGATCTACCTTTATTCCCTCTTTTAAAATAATGTGACCCAACAAATTTCCTTCTTCCATAGCGAAATTTGACTTTTTAGGGTTCAACGAGATTCCAAACTTTCTACACTTCTGAAATGCCCTTCTTAGATGCTTGAGGTGTTCTTCATCCGAAACAGAATACATAGTGATATCATCTAGGTAGATAACAATGAATTTGTCTTTTTCATCAGCAAAAGCTATGTCCATATCTCTTTGAAATGTTGCCCCTGCATTCATGAGCCCAAACAACATCTTGGCATACATGAATGTTCCCCATGGAGTTGTGAATGTTGTCTTTTCCTGATCATCAGGGTGCACCATAATATGATTGTATCCAGAGAGCCATCCAACATTGACATTTTCTGAGCACCCACCACTTTCTGTAAAATGTGGTCCATCTTAGGCAGTGGTTAGTTGTCCTTTAGAGACACCTTGTTCAGATTTCTGAAATCCACACACAACCTGATTTCTCCACTCTTTTTTCTGACTAGCACTAGATTTGCTACCCATTTAGAAAACCTCAGGGATACTATTATCTTGGCTTCAAATAGCTTCTTTACATCTTTCTCAATCAAGGGAAGCAACAAAGGGTTTATCCTTCTTAATTTTTGTTTGAAAGGTTTGTGATCTTCTTTGATTGGGATCACATGTTGGATTATACCGGTGTCATAAAATTTCAGATCATCATAGCTCCAGGCAAAAACATCAGGGAACTCTTTCATTAATTTGATATATTTCTCATTGACTTCAGGGCCGAGTGTTTTGGACATCTTGATGATCTTGGAATCCTCCTGAGTTCCAATATTGCAATATTCTACATCCCTTTTGTTTATTGTGATTTTTGGACTTCTGGCCACATCATTATTATCAAAGAGTTTCTCCAATGGGACTAGACTGTTATAACCCTAATTTACACTAGATATGCTTACCTGGCATCTGACCATCTCATGTTACATCTTTTGCTAAACCACTACTGAAACAACTTCTTAAAAACACCCTTTGTGAAGGCATACACGCCCTGCTCCACTACTGCACACGTGTATATGCTGGCTAATCCACTACAACCCGCGTATACCTACAAAAACATGAAAATAGAAAGTTGGTGATGGAACACACAGTTTTGGGTAAGTTACCTAAACCGTTTGACTACCCATAACTAGTCACTCAACCAAATACCTAGCCCTTTCTAGCCTATAAAAGAAGGGGTAGGGGTCCCATCCAAAGGGATAAAAATAAGAGTAAAGAAGCTCTACCCGATTTTACATTCCCCGTGCCTCAACCTTTTGTAACTATTGTATGAAGAAAAGCATATAAGAAAGTAGTTGGGGCACAGTTGAAGAGGAGCCCAGGACCAGATTTGAGGAGCAGTGGCCGATCTCACTCTTGTAAGGTATTCTTGTGAGATTAATAAAAGAAGTACTTTTCCCGTCCCTCCATATGAGATTGTTAATGTTTTATATTGATTATATTTTGATAGAATCTCTAACCCATTAGTTCTTGGATCAAATAATTGTATGGGATTTTTTGTTTGTTTGTTTGTTTGTGAACACAGGTTAGCATTGGGAGGAGATTTGCGGTCAAAGAACGACCGAATGTTCAAGGATCTACATCAAACATGGAAACTAAGGTATAGTAAATTGATCTCTTAACTCTGTATTTACATCTGAATAGTGGGGTTATGATGGGGATGATGGTAAGAAGTAGGATACTTTAGGTCATTTCTTCATGCATGATAAAACCCTTAATGCTAGTCCGTAGGGGGATTTCCCACCCACAACAGAATTGGCGACCATACTAGGGATCTCTAGGGTTTTCTAGGAATACTTTTGGGTATTTTAAATTGGTTTCATTATCTTTTTTGAGTTTTTGCAAGAGTCTGAGTTTGTAGGGATTTTGGTCTTCCATACCAGAACTCTCTGCATTATTGCTTGACTATTTAATTTTCTTTTTGGGAATTTATGGAGGTATACGTGGCCTGCAGAAGCCCTGCCCACGTATAAATGCGCCTTACCTTTGGACAACCCGCATATATTCGTTGGGTTGTTGAAGTGTCAGTTGCGTGCTTAAGTCCATAAATCTTTTTTATAAAAAGGAGAGGCAGTCATCCTCTTCCCTGTTAGGATAGATCCTTCTCAGGGGTTTCCTAGATTTGGTCTTGGTCTCTGTGCTACAGTCTATAACATAGGAATAACCTCAGTTTATCTTTTCTTTAACAAATTTCCCTTGCATTTTCTTTAGCAAAATATTTTTCTCTGTCTCTGGGGATTCTGGTTTTCAATACCAAAACTCCTTGCCTGTGTTGGACTCTAGTTTTCTCACCTTTTTTGAGTATTTACAGAGCCATACGCACCCTGCAGTAGCCCTACATGCTTGCATACATGCTCTGACTTTAGACAACACGTGTATATACGCATTATACTGAAGTGACAGTAGCGTGTCTATATTTGGGAGATTTTTTGACAAAGAGAGGCAGTTATCCTCTTACTTTTCATAAGCCAATATTCTTTAGCCTAGGTTTGACTTTAGCATAGTTTGCTTTTCATCAGAGGATTTCTTGAATATTTTTTAGAGTTCTAGACAAATTTGTGAGTCTTTTCTAATCAACTTTTTGCGTTTGGTCAGTGACTCCCCGCGATCCGCAGAAGGGACATAAGTTATTTTTGGTTTTTGTTGTCTTCACTTTCTCTTCTTGCTTGCTTCAGAAAAGAAAAAGAATGCATGTTCAGATTTCTTGTTTACAAGCATAAAAAAAAATCTTGTTATCTCTTTGTTTGATTTAGTAGTTGGTAGTTTACATTGAATAATCAGAAAAAAGTTTTCTTTCATAAGTTCTTGGATGTTTTCTTAGGACAATAAGTAGCTCGTAGTCGGGAGAAATCCTATTTTGAGTTTTCTGTTCAAAGATCATAGAAAAAATATAGTTTGAAAAATTGGTTAAAAGTGCAAATCTGAATTTGTCAAGAGGAAATTATTTTGTTTCGAGCTTTTGTTTATCTTCTCTTTCGTCTCTCAAAACATCACTAGTTTCACTTTCATAACCTTTGAATTAAGACAAGACACAAAAAATTAATGATTAATTAAAATCAAGTAGACTTTATGTTTGTAGGGTCCATTAACTAGTCTAGGCTAGAGCCTTGATTTAGGTTGGAAAGGAAACTCTTCAAGGCTACAAAACATACATAAGAGTCTGTGCTAGGGAGTGTTAAAAGTCATGTATCGTGAAACACGAGAAGTGTTAAAAGTTAGGGAGTGTTAAAGGGGGTTATCCGGGACCCCCCTCTAACACAGGTTCTAAACATGAGGTCACGTGTGGAAAGGTAGTGGAGATAACCCCTCCAAATCCGGACCAAGCGTAGTGGGGAATGCATATAGAGGGCTGGGTTTGGGATTCCGTCGATTGCATTTGCCACAGAGCTTCATGGGTCTCAAATCCATTCGAGGTCCTCAATTGTCTTCCAAACCACTTGCTTTCAATACCCTTGATAGGTTTCGAGATTGATACCCTGCTCATTGCAGTCCACTCGATTGTTGACTGTACCCGCCTAGTGACTGTTCATGCGCTGGCAACCTAGTTGCCTTTATTTTAGGGACTTACACAGGTGACTTCGTTGGTAGAATGCGGTACCTAGGACAGAAAATGGGCCACACTTTGTAGAGTATACCCAGAGGGTGCTTCCGTATTTGAGTTGCACTTGCACCAGTAAGTTGCTCTAGTGTTGGTTGTTGTAACTGTTCTTCCAACTAGTTAGTGATTGCTTGTCTTATCTCGTAGGGAATTTTTCTAGTGTGTGTTGTTCTTGAATGAATAGAAAGCCTTAGTATGTCTTTGATCTTCCCACACATTGGAGGATCAAGAGCTCCACCAGTCACGAAGGCTTCTTGTCCTGCCACCGGTTACACTAGAGCCACCCCCACCGCCGCTAAGGCGAAAACTAGATCAACAAGGGTCTCACGAGAGGATCGGGCCGTAGGAGACTGTGCTCGACTCCACTCCGAGAAGAGAACACTTGATTCTGGAGGAACCCACCAGTTTAGGCCTTGGAGCACAAGCTCTTGGTCCGTCAATAACTCCAACCACTGATTTGTTGGTGCCCACCATCGTACAGATTTATCCTTACGAGTGCCAGCCAGTTTCACAAGCAGCAATGGAAACAAATTCTACCACTTCTTCTGGGAATTCTCATATTCCCACTGTTATTGGATAAATCTGTAAGTGCTGACATGAACCGATCTCCCTAGATCCACCTGGATCTAGAACAAAACATGACAGAATAGGACACTTTCCTTAAGTTTTAAATATTGAATTTACTAAGAGGCAAGAATAAGTAACATACCTTATAATCGCTTCCTATAGTCTTTGTTGCTCC
>ML832430.1:16110-28661 GCA_009831015.1 Picea engelmannii | reverse complement strand
TATTAAATGTGAAAGAGAGATTACAACCATGGCCTTGATGTCGTAAGGTCCCTTCCAACTGTCCTTCGTTCCCCACACACTTCTTGCTCCAAGGATTCTGAAAGCATAGATCTGATAGCTACTCACAATCTATCTTGACAAAGAAAATCTCAAAGCCACTCTAACCAAGCCAAAGCTAACAAGCTTAGGAACCAACAAAGCTAACCCAAGCTAACCAAATGCTAACTTTCTCCATGAGAACTCCTCTCCTTTTATAAGTTGAAGAGGATAAGGTGAGGAGGTTAGGATGATCCCACTAAATCATGAAAGCGAGTAAGATCCAAACCATTCGGATGCCACCTCACCATAGAAGCTTCTCCTTCTAGAAGATTCGAGAAAACGCTAAGTTTTCCCACGTGATGGAATGTTCGCACCCTAGCTATAGAGCAACCTATGAGGTGTTCGCACCCTGGCTGTAGTGCAACCTGCGAGAATGGGTCATTCTCGCACCCTGCCTATATAGTAGCCTGCGAACTTCCCTTTTTATAAGGTTTTTACATAGGAAAATGCAACTTCTTTTCTGAGGAAAAGTTCTTCTCCCTTCTCTCTTTAGGAACTCAAGCCACTGACCCCTCTGAAGGAAACATATAGGTTTACATCATTAACGATCATAGGGATGATGAAAATAATGTGTAACACCCACTACAGTTGTCACCACAGGGGGTGTTCCACCTCCTAACCCACTGTCGCCAGTTCGGGCCACCATGGTCTCAATCACCTCTACCTCGAGCAGTGGTCCTATTCCATCTATGGCAGCGACCACTACTCCTTTCACCCGGAGTGTGACAGGCCCTCCCTTTTCATACAGGATGACTAGCTCAGGTACGAGCCCTGTACTTACCTACTCCACTTTACAGACTTCAGGTCTGGGGCCAGGGAGCTCTAATGCTCCTCTACAAGGATCCATGGGGGGAACTTCATCTTCCTAAAACTCTTTCCCTTACGAAGGAGGTCATATCCCTCCTTTGTCCCCTTTGCTCGGTGGTGCTCACCAACATTCAGTCGGGCCGAACACACACCATAGTTTGTTTGGAGTAAGGAGTCAAGGACTACCTTCTCATAGCATGTCGGTGGGTTCGACACCATTCTCTTTGTTCGACGCATTTGGTAATAACACTTTCTCATTAGCTGCTTTCCCGTCTGAGGGTAACCCTGATTATGGACAACCAAATCCTATGCAGGGTACTATTCTTGCATAGGGGGCAAACCTAGGAATTCCTTCCGCACAAGGACCTTGGAAATCATGGCAAGGATCAGTTCCCTCGTCAGGGATGTTGATCAGGGGAAACCCATTCTACAACCAATGGAACCCTGGGCAAGGCGCAGGACCTATGCCCATGGGATCAGCATGGGGTAACCCTTCCCAAAGTCCTTCAAATGCAATGCTCGCCCAACCGTCTACTTCCTATTTTGGGAATCAACCGATGATGTCTCCACAAACATAGAATCCATATGGTAGTCATGTCCATGGTTTTTACCAGAAACTTGGCCAACAACCCAACTTTTCCTGGCAACCTGGTGCCAGCCAAACTCCAGACCCCTTTTCCATGGTTATAACCAGCAACCTAAACTACCGTTTCTAGAAACTTTGCATTTGCCGGACTTGACAAGGTTGTTGAATGACCCTATCTGTCACGATCCGCGTTGGCCTCTTATGCTAACCAAGTTGCCTTCGGACATACCAAAGTTTGAAGCCAAGACAAACGAAGATCCATGCAATCATGTGATCACATTTCACCTTTTGTGCTTGTCTAATTCGTTGAAAGACGAGTCCATACAATTGTGTTTGTTTCAACACACTCTCATTGGGAGTGCTGCAAAATGGTACATTGAGCTCGACTGCTCAAGATACTCTTCCTTCGGAGAATTGGCAATGGATTTCCTAAACCATTTCCAATTACCTATGAGATACGACGCCGGCACAAAATTGCTGGCCAATTTCGAATAGACTAAAGCGAACCATATCTCTGATCACATTCGAGAGTGGAGACGCTGGAAGAGTTTAATTAAAGTGTCAGTCCCACCAACATTCCTGCTTGAGTGGTTTGTTAAGTCTTTGGTCCCAATTTTGTCTAAAGACGTCGTAACGTCAGGAGTTTTCTCCGAAGAAGATGCAATCATGAGAGCTCAACAACTAGAGCTGATTTACTCTCAGTTTGGTTTACTGTACGAAATTTTGCCGGATGCGCCACAGTAAATAATTGATAAAACTAGACAACGAGCTGGACCACATGCCGATGGTATTGTTGGTTCATCACAAACAAAGTCCGTTGATCAGCTGATAAAACAATTGCAGCAATTGTCGATACAACACAATGCAACTATCCCGACCACTGGTCTGACTGTTCCCCCTACCCAAACGTCGGATGTACACAGTATGAAATCGACAAATCCAAAGGCCACCCAATAGCCTGATGGAAAGAAGAAACAACAAAAGAAGTTTAAGGGGGATAAGAAAGCCATTGATAATGCTGGTGGGGGAAATACAAAAAAGAGGAAGGAAAAGCATCTTTGTAATGGGTGCGCGGAAGACCACCTGACTCACCAGTGCCCTCGGCTTGCAGAGGCCCAAAAGTTATTGTCACAGAAACAACCTATTGTGTTAACGAACCCATTTCAACATGGGAAAAATTTAACTCAAGCCTCTCCAAGCACGTAAGGGGGCAGTCAAGGACCCCCTCCGTCTTCAAGTAATTCTTCGTCCGTGAATGTGTATATGATGAAAGGTAATGCCTATATCTCAACTAGAGCACATGACTATGGAAAGCCAAGCACCTATGAGAAAGGTAAAGAAGACAAAATCCCATCTCTTCCTATTTAGATCGAGAAGACGTTGGGTGAAACAATGACACGCATCACAAAAGGTGCGTTCAAAAAAGCTTCTCTCAATCCAAACGCAAGGGCCACCCAGAACTACTCTGTGGTGGAGGATTTGTCTCAAAGCGCTTATGCAATGTTGCCTTTGGAAGTCCTCTAGAGCTTCCCTTCTGAGAGAAAGGCTCTATTAGCCACCTTAGGATCTGTCGAGACTTGTAATCTGGGTTCAATCATGCTTGATACTACCGACTTGAAACCACGTCTCCCTTACCACGTAGCGTTCCAGATAGTAGTGGCTTACAACATGAAAAATTTTTCTCAGAACATTTTATGCATGGTGGTTGATGAGGGTGCCTCGACATGTGTAATGTCTTTGGCATGTTGGAAGGCCATAAGCCATCCCTCCTTGTCTCTATCACCTACTCTTCTTACCACTTTCGACGGTCATTCATTCCGACCACATGGCATCATCCCCTCTTTCCCCGTGCAGTTAAGAGGGAAGACCAAGTGTGTTGAGTTTGAAGTGGTCGATGCGTCTCTTGACTACAATCTTTTGTTAGGAAGGATTTGGACCTATGCCATGCAAGCAGTGGTCGCTACAGTTTTTCGGGTCTTGTTGTTTCCACATGAGGATCAGATCCTGACCGTTGATCAGCTGGACTTATCCTATCCCGACCCTTCATTGGGGGCATCTATGGTCCCAATGATTGATAACCCTCAACCCGACATCATCAACATAGGGGTTGGTTTGTGCCCACATTTGATGGGTACTTTCAATTACCCACCTCCTCAAAGCGATGTTAAGTTCATATCAGACCAGCCTAAGGTTGATATTTTTCAAGTCTCGTCATTTTGTATGACTTACTTCAATGATCCATGGATTCTTCCTTCCCCATCGGCCACAATGGAAGGGACAAGGAACCATGGTATGGACATGCCCTTGTCCGTGGTAAAAGTTGCGTACTCTATAGTCCAGGAAGCTTTCGCTGACCCCGATCCGACTCTCGCACAAGAGTTAGATCCGATTCTAGAGCCTACTTGGGCTCAAGGTTCCCTTGTCGATACTAATTCTTTAGACTTAGTCTTTCTCTCAGACGAAGTGATTATTGAAGCAATGATGAGTCCAGACAAACCCTGGGATGATCTCCATCACAGATCTTATTTCCTCCTAGAGTTAAGAAGAATTGAAGCAGGGGAATTCACTATGACTATGACTAGTGATAGCTCGTGTCCTATCAATCACTTGGCTACACATGTTGTTTATGCCAAGGGTAATATGGAAACCATTGCTGAAACTATTCCTATTAATATATCTAGAACCCCTGGTGTCGTGGAGAATGTTTTCTTCAGAGCCGACTGTTCCCCTGAAGAGATTCGAATCTACACGGATTTATTTAAATAATTTCGCGACGTTTTTGCCTGGTCTTACGAGGAAATGCCAGACATTGATCCAAAAATCATTGAACATGAAATCATGACTTATCCTGATGCTAAGCCAGTAAGGCAGAAGCTTCGTCCAGTTAATCCTAGGAAAGTAGCAACTATTAAGGTTGAAGTAGAGAAACTGCTCAAAGCAAGTTTTATCTACCCCGTCCATTTGACCCAATGGGTGTCAAATCCCATTCCGGTCAACAAAAAATAGGGTACGATTCGCGTATGTACGAACTTCCGTGATTTGAACAAAGCCTGTCCAAAAGATAATTTCCCCACACCATTTATTGACCAGATCGTCGATGAATGCGCAGGTTGTGAGGCCTTTTCTTTCATGGATGGTTTCTTGGGATACAATCAGATACAAATCAAACCTGAAGACCAACACAAAATAACTTTCATTTTTCCATGGGGTTTATTCGCTTATCGTAAGATGCCTTTTGGTCTGAAAAATGCTGGAGCTACCTTTTAATGGGCCATGCCTTTTTCTTTCCATGACCTCAAACATATAGTTGAGGCCTACCTAGATGATTTAGCATCACGATCTCGTAAGAGAACTGATCATACCACACACCTCCGACTTATCTTTGAGCGATGTCGCTACTTCCGGATTCGCTTGAATCCAAACAAATGCAATTTTTACATGACGTCAGGTCGTCTGCTAGGTTTCATCATTTCAACAACAGGGATCATGGTCAATCCTCTCAAGGTTGAGGCAATAGTTCAGTTTCCTTTGCCGCATACAATCCTTCAACTTCAGAGTTTACAAGGAAAAGAGAACTTTTTATGTCGTTTCATCGCAAATTATGTCAAGATCACAAAGGGCTTTATGCGTTTACTAAAGAAGGACGTTCCTTTGCATTGGGACAAAGCCTCTCAACACTCTTTTGATGCGTTGAAACGTGCCCTCATGACTACCCCTTTGCTTAGGCCACCCAATTATAATAAAGATTTCTTATTGTACTTGGCCGCTACAGAGTCGACTATCGGTATGGTATTAGTTCAGGAGGATGATTTGCTCACAGAATATGTGATTTATTGCCTAAGCCGAGGCCTGGTTGGACTAGAACTCAATTATTCCCACATTGACAAACTTGCATTGGCAGTTGTTCATGCTGTCCAACTGTTCCATCATTATATCTTGTTTCGCAAGACCACCGTCATTTCCATTGTGAATCCATTTCAATACGAGTTGACACGATGAGTAATAGGTGGAAAGATCAGTATACAGATAGTTGTCCTCCAGGAATTTGACTTAGATTTTGTTTCGGCAAAATCCAAAAAGTTGTTGGTCTTTGCGGAACTCATTTCAGAACTTTTGGTCGATTCAGGAGATGTTATGCCCGAAGAGTCGCCTATTAAAAGAGACATGTTTTTGATCACGTCTTTGGACCCATGGTATGGATATATACTTGTTTATGTCCAGACTTTGAAGTGCCCCACCTCTACTTCTCATGATGATCGTCATCGTATATGCCATCAGGCTAAGAACTATTTCATACTTGAGGACACTTTGTATTGTCAAGGTGTAGATTGCATCCTTCGCCGATGTCTCACTCATGAAGAAGCAGAAATCATGCTTAACGATTGCCACATTAGAGCCTGTGGAGGTCACTTGTCTGGGTTGGCAACAACCCAAAATATTTTACGAGCCGGTTGCTTATGGCCGACATTAATCAAAGATTGTATTGAATCAGTCAAAAAGTGCTACCCATGTTAGATCTTCCCTCGAAAGATGAGGTCACACCCCACTCCCATGTTTCCCATCATCACAGTTGGTCCCTTCACCAAGTGGGGGATTGATTACACTACTTGCAACCCTCCTTCAACAAGGGGGCACCATTATATCATCGTAGCCGTAGACTACTTCACGAAGTGGGTCGAAGCTATGCCCACGTTCAAGGATGATGGAGAGACTGCAACTCTCTATTGTCACTGACCACGGCAGTCACTTTCAAAACCAAATGATGATTGAGTTGACATCAAATCTTGGGTTGTGAAAAGAACATTTGTCACCATACTACCCACAAGCAAATGGCCGGGTGGAAGTTGTCAATAAATCTCTTAAGAACATTCTACAACATACAATCAATTCGACCAAGTCAAATTGGCATTTGATGTTATACTCTGCATTATGGGCCTACCAAATGTCTGTTAAGACTGCGACTAGTTTCTCACATTTTCAATTCTTTTACAGGCTGGAAGTAGTCTTTCCTATCGAGTGCCAGACCCCGTCTCTAAAGTTTGCAGTACAGTTATTGCTATACACTTCACCGCTTGAAGAGTGTTTATTATATCTCGAACAACTCAATGAGTAGCGTCGCGATGTAGACTTGGCTAACAAGGCTCACAAACAAAAGGTCAAGTGTCAGTATGATCGGTCTGTTTGTCCTCAGATTTTCTCTAAAGGCGACCTTGTTCTGGTCTATGACCAAGATAAGGACCCCCTGGGGGTAGGCAAATTCAAACCCATGTGGTTTGGACCTTTCATTGTGAAGGAGGTTCTAAAGAAGGGTGCTTATTGTCCGGTTGAATTTGAGGGAAATGCCTTAGTGGAGCCTAGAAATGGGCTCTACCTCAAGAAGTATTATTTGTAGGTGGGTCGCCTCGGGTGACTTCTTGTAACATATGTATATTTCTTGTACATTGTTTTTCTTGTAGTTTTTGTCCTTTTGGTTTTATGGGTGTGTCATTTATGATTTCATCTTTTTCACTGTGGAAGATGTCAAGTGAATCAGAGGTGTTCATTGGATTTGCGGATGGTGCTAGTCGACACACTCGGAGGCTTGCTTCCGCAGCTTGGGTAATTTACACACCTCAAGGCCAGTTGCTATCTTTAGGAGGTATCTGTCTAGGTAACACCACAAACAATGTCGCTGAATACAATGTAGTTCTATAGTTTCTTCGTGATTCCTTGTCGCATGGTATCTCTCATCTCCGGGTCTATTTAGATGCTCAGCTGGTTGTGTCTCAGTTAAACGGGGTTTACCGCATTTACGATCCTACTCTACACCAACGGTTCCTTAGGGTACATCTCTTAGAACGAAGTTTTGATTACATTACATATATCCATGTTCCTAGGAGATTGAATCAAGTTATAGATACTCTAGCTAATCATATATTAGATTGGCATACTGCACACATGTAAGGAAAGTACACACACACACATGTAAATACATTTGTAGAATAGATGTAATCCATAAAGACTGAAAAAGACATAAAAACACATGTATATATCAAAAAATGTATCAAAGTACATGAGTGGGCACAAGTGCCTAAAAAATATGTCTAGTGAGAATCACGGGGCTTATGCCCTCAAAAATATACAAGTAGTGTCCTTGGCATGTAAGTAGTCCAACCTAACTAAGGATGGGGCCTGTTGGCCCTGTTATACTAAAAAATGACATTTGTCAAATGCCAAAAAAGATGGACCCAAGTCCGTGGTACCCCAACTACATGAGGTTGCATAGTCGGCAGGAGATCCTCAATCTCAACCATAGGAACTGCACGAGTAAGACCAGTGAGGTTCCATTCCACCCATCTCAAAACTCTCTCAGCCTCGTCGGCTTGAGGTCTCCCTGCTACTACTAGTCCACCAGTTGTGGCTGGTCCTGCCTCTGGTTGAGGACGTCGCCTAGTCCTCACAAAATCCGCTGGATGCACAGGCCCCACATCTTCACATAACAGATCCTTAAGTGTGAAATACTCTAGTATACAAAAAAAAAATGATATATACAAAAAAAAACATAAAAATTAAATAACTTTGAAAAAACAAAGCTTACCTAGCTCTCCTTGTACCACTTTGGGAGGCACGGGCATGTTTGGGTCTCTAGAGAAGTCAATCCCGGCATAGGGGTAGTCCTCTATGGCTGGAATCTGTCACGCCCACCAAGAAAAAAACTTGTCGTCAAAGGCCTCAATAGTCCTCCCTCCCCCCTATCGCGGCAACAACACCGCCCATTGGTTTAGTGCTGGAAAGGAAGCTACGTTCCCTCACACTATCTCTCTCGGACTTAGACTAGGCACCCTCTCGAAGAAGAAAGCACAAAGAATAGTCCCAAATCCAAAGTTTTTGTGCCTTTGCATACGCACTCTGTCAACTGCCTTTTCATGAAGTCTAGTAAAGTCGTACTCCAGTCAAAGAGTTGTGCATTTAAGCACTAAACTGCACAATCCATGTGCACATGGGAAGCCTAATGTAAAGCTGTGGATCTAGTAATCCACCCAATGAGTAACAATATTGCTTGCAATGATAGGTTGCTGATCTTATGAATTGGTACCTGAGTGCCCACCATTTTAGTACCTTCCTTGCAATGGAGATTAATCAACTCCTCTATGTTGTGAGGCCCATAGGGAAACGTGCAAAGGTTGATTGGTTCCCCTCTCCATGAGAGGCCACTCAAAAAGTATATATCTTCAGTTGTTGGAGTCAACGACTGTCCCTCAAGCATGAATGCTTCAGCATCCAGGTGCTAATAATAAATCAAGGCATTTAGCAGCCTAGGTTGTGCCTGCATAAAAGGAGACTGGAAGAACTTAAACAGCCCACATTGAGTTAATGCAACAACAACATCAGGGTCATCTGAGACCACAGAGTAAAAGTCCTCATACTCTCTCTCCCTCCAGTGAACATACATCCTGCATTTGACAAAGTTCAGGAGGGATTAGATCTTTCTTTTTTTTAATTTTTTCCTATGTTAGAGGGTATATGTGGGCTGCAATGTGGACAGTCGTGTATGCTCGCATGTAGTATTTTATGTGCATGTGGGAATACGCTGGCTGTCCTAGGACAACTCGCGTATACGTAGGGCTGACCTTTGTAAAGGTCAGTGCCCCCCCAAAAAACAAAAATAAATGCATAAATAAAGAATTGAAATGCAAGAAGGGGCAGTATGTACTTACTTGGTCCAATCGGAAGCTCGTTCCATCCATTGTAGCTCCCGGAATCAATTCTTTTGGCAAAGGGGTGTTTTTGGCTCCACAGTTAATTTCTCAATTCACAATGGTGATAATGAGCTGTCAGCTTCTATTTATAGACTTTTTGGCCCCTTTTTGTCATTTTTTTGACCCTTTTGTCATTTGTTCTAAACTGAAAGTCATTTAGCATGGTTCAGGAGTTTCTTATGGATTGTTATGATAGGTGCTACTTTGGGTATTGGGACACTTTTTGGAGATTTGGGTCATTTTTAAGGTCTTGTGGTAAAAAGTCATTTTTCTAACTTGTTGCATTTAAGATAGGATTCCACTTCCACTTTCTGCATCTTGTTGTCTTTTTTGCTTTTCCATAGGATCAATCCCACCGAATTGCGACACGGAACCATCATTGATGCTTTAGAAGTGTCGTAATTTAGTGGTAGAGCCTACCCCTTGATGGATTCCCTAGGTAGATCCTGGTTGCATTTTGGTGTCCATGTTGTCATTAATGACTATAGGCTCAGGAGTCCTTGTTAGTTTTGTCCTGATTACGAGTTATAGGCCTCATTTGTAGGATTTATCATCACTTTTGACCTTACCCTCAGGACTCCCAAACAATAACGAGACTTCTTTTAATCCCTTTTCGGACCCTCTAAACATGAAAATATTGTCGAGCGATCTTGTTTCCCTTCACGCTCGCTAAACTGAAATTTGAAGGCACGTCTGTCCAATGGTAGTTTACCCCTTTTTAGGTCCATATGGTCAACTGTACGAACAAAGGTATACTCTAGGAGCCTTGGTTCCCTAGAAGAGTATCCTCAGGTATAATTTTAATCCTTTTTCGGGCCTGCAGGACTAAATTTACGAAAAAGATACCCCCACAGAGTCCATAGTTAAGCTCTTTTCAGAGTCCCTGAAATTGAAAAGATTACCGAGTGACCTTGTTCCTTCACACTCATTAAATTGGTCCAGAAGAACATCTCCTACAAAGTCCATAGTTAAGCTCTTTTTAGACTCCTTAAAAGTGAAAAGATTGCTGAGTGATCTTGTCTTTGTCACACTCGTTAAAATGATTTTGAATAGACGTCTTTTCGGTGCTAGTTTACCCCTTTTTCGAGCCAACTAGACTACCTTTGAAAAAGGTACCCCAGTGGAGTCCTCTTTTACATTTTTTCAGACTCTCTAAATATGAAAAACCACCGAGCTTACCTTCTCTGGGCTCCTTAAAATTACATCGAAGGACGTTATCATTGTGTCTTGTTAACCACACTTGCATTCCTGCGTCTTTAGCCTAATGTTGGCTCCATTTGCTCTCAACTGAACCATACGAAGCATGCCTTATAAAGCAAGCCTTGTAGCACTTTGCCTTTGCATCTTGACACCTTGACCCCTGGAGGGAATTTTCCAAGTATGTCTTCTTGCTTTGAACATCAGTCTAGTCCTTGCACCTAGAACTAGTATGTTTGCGACACTCGTTCCTCCTTTCTAACATAGCATTCTTTATTCTTTTTCAAGATTTCCAAAATTATTTGAAAAAGACAAAAAAATCAAATATACCCCCAAAAGAGGAAGGGAAAAGTATTTTCTTTTTATTGGTAGCACAATGAGTCTCCCTTGGACAAAGCGCATCCTTCCTTTTGTTCATCAAGCTCTGGGATTTAATGTGACCTTAGGAAGTTGTTCTCGCTACATAGAGCTATGTCCTCCTCCATTTGGTTATTCTTCCAAACATTTGGAGAGTTTGTGTTCCCTCCTGCATCATAAACTTATGTCAATGCCATGCTGCCCAAGTCTCATCATTTGTCGTGCTATTGTCCAAGGGAATTTTTACCAAGCCTGAGTCGGCCCTTCTGCAGTTTGTCTCTTGCCCTCATGCTTGGCCATCCAAAAAGCCCAATCAAGTCTTTGTTTGAAATCAATGAAGCCCTCAATATGATCATCAAGATCCTCTATTCCATGCCCCACAAGCCATCGAAGACCTCTGGGTAGTGAAGTTGTACACTCATATTACACTCCTACCCGAGTTGTGAATATTTTGAAGTTGTTGCTTGAGCTCTAAAGACGTCATCTCTAGCCATCAGGCCCTATCAGCTTCTAGAAGATGGATATTATGCATGTATATATTTTTGATTTCGAGATGTAGATCCATTGTGTATTGCTCACGGCTACACTTTATATAGTTATATGACATTGATCTGCAGTGTATTTGGTTGGCAACCATGATTTTATTTCATCTCGAGCATGGGTATGCCCATCTCGGTGAGACAATTGTTATTTTTCATATGGCACCTCCTGAACTCTGGTCCTTGGGATCACTTGTTTCGTATGATTGGTGAATATTGATAATGTATTTCGACCATCAGATGCTCTTCTGACCTCACACATTAGGGGGCATCTGTTATAAACCTAATTTACACCAGATATGCTTACCTAGCATCAGGCCATCTCATGTTACATATTTTTCTAAACCACTACTGAAACAGCTTCTTAAAAACACCCTTTGTGAAGGCATACGCGCCTTGCTCCACTACTACACGCATGTATACGCTGGCTAATCCACTACAACCCGTGTATACCTATAAAAGCATGAAAATAGAAAGTTGGTGACAGAACACAGTTTTGGGTAATTTACCTAAACCATTTGACTTCCCATAACCAGTCACTCAACCAAATACCTAGGCCTTTCTAGCCTATAAAACAAGGGGTAGGGGTCCCATCCAAAGGGAGAAAAATACGAGTAAAGAAACTCTACCTGATTTTACATTCCCCGTGCCTCAACCTTTTGTAACTATTGTATGAAGAGAAGCATATAAGAAAGTAGTTGGGGCATAGTTGAAGAGGAGCCCAGGACCAGATTCGAGGAGCAGTGGCCGATCTCACTCTTGTAAGGTATTCTTGTGAGATTAATAAAAGAAGTACTTTTCTTGTCCCACCATATGAGATTGTTGATGTTTTATATTGATTATATTTTGATAGAATCTCTAACCCATTAGTTCTTAGATCAAATACATGTTTGGGAGTTTTTTTTGTTTGTTTGTTTGTGAATGCAGATCAGCATTGGGAGGAGATTTGCGGTCAAAGAACGATCAAACGTTAAAGGATCTACATCAAACACGGAAACTAAGGTATAGTAACTTGATCTCTTAACTCTGTATTTACATATGAATAGTGGGGTTATGATGGGGATGATGGTAAGAAGTAGGATACTTTAGGTCATTTCTGCATGCATGATAAAACCCTTAATGCTAGTCTGTAGGGGGATTTCCCACCCACAACACAGACCCTTGGGAATGATGTTTCTCTTTAGCTGAACTATGTCTATGCCTGCAATCTGATTGTCTAAGTACCTG
>ML832429.1:27836-52906 GCA_009831015.1 Picea engelmannii | reverse complement strand
TGAAGAAATATGATAATCTGATGGTCATTTTCAAAAACCTGCCAGTACTTATGATTATCAGGGACTGTTGGTATATGTTTTACTTTGATCTCATATTTCTTGTTAGGATGAATTGGAATATTGAAAACACTAGAAGATGTGGAAAGAGTATCTGCAATTGGATTCTGTTCCCTTGGTACCAATGAAATATTATACTCAATTTTTTTTTCCAGAAAATCTAACACAATGTTTCTATAGGATCTCATCCTTGGGTGTTTGGTTTGATATATACCTTTGACTTGGTTGATGACCAGTTATGAATCTCCATGGACATATATCTTCTTTTCCTTACAATCCTTCAAAATCTTCAAGCCTATAATCAGTGCTTCATACTCCTCCATGATATTGGTGCAATCAAAATCTAGCTTGAAGGAATTTAGTTTGGCTTCCATCGTAGGAGAAATCACCCAAACACCCGCTCTAGCTCCTTGTTTACTAGTAGCCCCATCAAAATCCATATTCCATATTCCATCTTCTTCATCCAATTTATGATCCAAAAACTATTTTTCTTGTTGCAATTTCTCCTCTGTTTCTGCATTTTCCAAAACATTTTGACTATCCTCTTCAAAGCACAGATTATTATTAAAAAAGGAGGACCCTATGTCAGTTTCCATAGAATAGATTGGATGATTATTTGGTTTATCTTTACTTCTCACCATATATGCCAACAAATTTTCCCTATATAACATTCTCTGCTGCCCAAAAATTGGTATTGTGGCAAAGGACATATCCATATGTAGTGTACCTTTCAATTTAGCTGCCCAAGATCTTAACAACAACATACCAAATTTTGGTGGAATGTCTGCCACAACCACATCCATGACCACACTCTTTGCAAGAATCTGAGTGAGGGAAATGACCATGTCCTTAATCAATCCCAAACAATTTACCCTTTTGGAGTCAAAAGAAAATAGGTCTTTGTAAGGTCTAGTGATATCTAAGACCAACTCTTCCATAACCACTTTAGGAATTATATTGTGGGATGCTCCTGAATGAAACATAGCATTATGTAAAATCAGATCATGAACATTTAAACTGATATAAAATGGAGGAACATCACCTTGATCTAACCCTTCATCAACTTTGGGGACAAACAAAAAAGAAGGATGGTCATCTTCTAAGTTCATAGAGTCACTTGTTTCACCTATTTTAAACATCTCGATGATCTAATTTCTATACTCACTATTTCTGATTAATTCACCAAAAGGTACATAAATTTTTAATTTTTAAATTTCATTCTCAAGACTGAAAGCATGTTATACCTTTTTCACCTCTTTAGTGGCTGCCTCTTTCTTCTCTAGAATTGTCTTTTCAAAGTATACCTCCTGCTTTTCCTTCTCCTGTGTATCTCTCTTAAGAATTTCTTTGGGCTGGCTGGAGGATGGTAGGTCAGCCTGATTTCCTTTTGGAGGATTCATTGACACATTTCTGTTTCTCAAATTATATTGTTTCTGAAATTCCATAACAACATTATGATATCCCTTCTTATATTCATCTAATTCTAACAACATCATGTCATATTTCTCTTGAGTAAACATGTCATGTCCTTGTTTGGTCAAATAAATAGGCTACTGACCCTCATCCAAGAGGCCTATCTGATCATCTAGTGTTTCTTCAAAATTTTCAGCAATACAATTTTCTTGGAAAGGAGGTTTGATGTCTTGGTTTTTTTCATCTATAGGCCTACCTAGAGGAGGTAGTTGTTGTCTTATGAAGTTAGGATTTCTAACAGGAGGATCAGGTTTCTCTCTTGCAGCTGGTTTTTTATCCAAGGTAATATTTTCCATTAGTTTCTCCATGGTATTCATCATGAAATCTAATTTAACATATGAGGACTGTGAAGTTGAGGCTTATGTTTCCTCTTTAACCTTTCTTCTTTCAACATTTGTTTTCTATTTGATCCTACCTAATTCCATGAAGTTCACCTCCATCTCTAGTACATAATTCATCATAGCATCCAAAGAAAGATATTTTATTTCTCTTAATAACAAGGCAAAGTCATTGTCAAATGCATCAACATAATGTAACTAGGCAGCTCCAATAGGTTGTTTCACATGATCAAGAATTGAATTATAAAACTTCATGAATCTATTAGAAAAATCTTGGATAGTTTCACCATGAGATATATTCAAATTATTATACCGGGTCTAGAGTTGTAAGGGGTTCTTCTTTCCCCCCCATCTAGCAAGAAAAATTGTCTCAAGGGTAGAAAAATATGCAATACTACTTGCTGTAAGGGATTTAAACCACTTTCTAACATCACCAATAAAACTTTGGGAAAATAATCTCATTTTAGCATCATCATGATCAACTTCCTCTAGATCTACAAAATCATTGAACTTATCAACATGTTATTGAGCTATTAAGTCTCCCTCTACATCAAATTGTTTTAGTCTTTGAGCATAATTTTGAGGGAGGTTATGAAGTACAGTAGGGAGGGCTAATGGGGAAAATATAACTGCCATGATCCTAGGAGGATTTTCTATTGAAGGCTGACTTGATGATGACACCTTATGGGAACTACCAATTGTCTTGAGTGGATTTACTACAACAATAGTATTTTGTGAAATAACATAAATAGTGGAGGAACTAGTTGTTGACTATGCAAGAACAAGATTGATCAATGAAAGGAATCTCTTATCATCAAAAACAACTTGGGATAGATATGAATCTAACTTGGATCTAAACAAAGACTGTTCAAATTTAATATCAAAATCAATATCTTGAATAGCCTTTACTCCATCTTTAGGAAATGATGAAACTCGATCCAAAAAAATACCTAATTGTGATGCTTTATTCTAAGTTTTGCACAGGATCCTCTTTGGATCATCAACAACTTCTAGAGGATTAGGATCCAGATGATGCCTTGTGTGTTTCCTTCCTATAGCCAGGATTCTCTAAAAAAAAACTTATCTACAACTGATATTCAAATTGGAGTCGCCAGGGTGAATATTCATCCAAGACTGTCTCTGATTCACTGTCACCCTCAGGAACCAAATCTAAACCTTTGTCATTCTCTAAGGGAAAATACAACTTTCTTTCCCCGGAAACGACATCAAAATGTTATCACTCCGTAAATTTTCCTGGCTATGGAGGAAATTCACATAGGTAACCATAAACCAACTTGAGGTTGGAAGCTATCCCTTCCAACCTAGAGAGGGGTCTCTCTTTCAAATCGATCATTGAAAGGATTGATTTGGTTTAACTCAAAGGATATATCTCTAGATAAGGGTAGAATTTATAGAGTTGGTGCAAAAGAAGATAAAAATTCCATTGGGAAATGGAGTCATAGGTCAGAGATCAACATGATGTTGGACATTGGTCAGTTGAAAAATGGCTTATCAAAGGAAAGATAGAAAACTCCTCTTTTGTAACGTACCCAACCAACCCCAGACTGAGCTATGCTACTTCAAGCGGTAACATACCCAACCACCCACAGGCTGGGCACGCTACCTCAAAACTCACTTCTTAACTTAATTCATATTCTAATAAATTTCTAATTAAGAAATAGGCATGAAATATTCACATATAGAGTTCAATATTAATGCTACAACATAAACAAATGAGACATATGTCATGCACACCGATAACTAGAAAGAATGCATATTATAGATACAAGTTTAATAGATAAATAAGTACAGAGTGGAATAAACACACAGGTAAATAAAACCATAACAGAGAGCACTTATATTTAATGAAACAAATCACCAACTGGATGTAGACCAAGGAAGTTCCACCCAACCATAAACACTATAGAGTGTCACTCAGCTTCCCAAACTAGTCAGTACTCAATATCTCAAAGGATTCTTAGCACACACAACAATCCAAAGTACACTAGCTCTCTTCTACCCAGCCTGGACAACCCAAGAGAATGGACCCCCTTTTTTTCCACACAGTCCTTCAGTATGTCCATCTCCTTCTAGGGATCAAGTGCATCTGGTCAAGAATATCCATGCAGGGACTCTCAGGATTCACATTTGTGGGAAAAAATTAATGTATGCCAATGCATCTTAGGCATGCATGCATTGATTCACGACTGTAATACACTAGCAATCATTACAACCAACAAAACCATGGCTCCTCTCCAACAATTCGTTTTTCTCTCCCAACTCAAAAAAATGAATGAGGAATGACGAGTGGGTGAAAGAATGAATAGAGAGAGAACATACTTAAAGGTGTGTATTTGAACAATGGACAATGAAAAATGAGTGAGTGAGTGAAGAAGAACTCCCAAACAACTGACAAGATGGGTTTATATATTTACTTGCAAATCAAGAACCACATGGCCTTCCTAAAGAAGCTCATGTAACCCGTCCTCTCCATTAAAACAATTATGGGTAAATAAAATATAAAATAATACTTAACCCCTCAATCCCCCTCTCTTGTGGAATCATATCCCTCTATAACTCTTGTCCTTGTCCATCTAGCAACCAATGATGTATTTATTATTGATAATGATCAAAACATTACATTTCCTAGGCACACTGGCCTCTTTTAATTGTTTGGGCATTATGTCCTTTCATAAATTAACAAAATACATTATTTAATACGAGGCTCAAAAATGGGGTATTACGTTCCCCTCCCCCTTATTTTGGCACCGTCCTTAGTGCATATACAAAACATAAATAAAAAATTCAAAATTTATTCAAAAAGTTGTGGGTAATCTACCCACAAGGCATCTTCATGCTCCCAAGTAGCATATTTAGGATCGTAGCAGTTCCATTGGACTTTTACCATCTCTGTAACTCGATTCCGAAGAATTTTGACTTTTCTTTCCAATATTCGCATTGGTTGGACTTGAAAGTCTCCCTCTGCCTCTACCTAAATCAGATTCCAATCAATAACATGGTTAGGATCATGTACACATTTTTTTAGCAAAGAGACATGAAATACATTATGCACATTCATGGAAGCAGGCAATGCAAGCATGTATGTAATTGGCCCTATTTTGTCCAATATTTCAAATGGACCACAAAATCTAGCTACTAGCTTTGTAAAACTACCCAACTTCAAAGAGATCTTCTTGGGCTTCACTTTTAAAATCACATCCTGCCCCACTTTAAATTCTCTAGTTGTCTTGTTCTTATCTGCATAAATTTTCTATCTATTTTGAGTTTCCTTTACATTTTTCTTAATTCTAACCATCCGGTCTTCCGTATCCTTGAGCAATTCTGGACCAAGTACCACTCTTACTGCTGGGTTTTCCTAACTCACTAGAGTATTTCATTTCCTACCATACAAAGCTTCAAATGAGCTCATTTTCAATGAAGCTTGATACCCATTATTATAGGAATACTCAACCAAGTGCAAGAAACCTTCCCACTTAGATGGCTTATCCATCACATACATTCTCAACATGTCATCAATTACTTTGTTGACTCTCTTTGTCTTCCCATCTGACTGTGGATGGTATGCTGTGCTAAAGTTCATATTTGTACCAAATCCTTTGAACAATCCCCTCCAGAAATTTGAAGTAAACTTTGTATCTCTGTCTGAAACAATTTCCTTAATTATCCCATGCAACCTAGCGATCTCCCTCATGTAAATTTATGCAATATTAGCTTCTCTATGAGTTGTTTTTGCAGGAACAAAATGAGCAACCTTTGTCAATTTATCAACCACTACCATGATTGAATCATGTTGTCTTGCCATCCTGGGCAATTTAGTTATAAAATCAATGGTTACCACTTCCCATTTCTTCTCTAGAATTGGTAATGGTTGTAGAAAACCCACTGTGTGCCTATGCTCATGCTTCACTCTCTGACATTCCATACATCCGACAATGTAATCAACAACATCTTTTTTCATTCCTGGCCAAAAGAATTGGCTTCTTACTGCTGCACTTGTTTTCTGGTAATCGATATGTCCGACATATGGAACATTATGCATTTCTTTTAATATCAAATTCCTAAGTTATGTGGAACTAGGAACATAAATTCTATTTTTAATCATAAGTAATCCATCTTCCTTCATCTCATATTCTTTAATTTTTTGTTGTACATTTTCTTGCTGTAAGATTTCTTTTACCTGTAGGTAGTGTTGATCTGTAACAACAACTTCTAAAATTCTTCTCTTTAAATTTGATTGATGCATGCTAATGGATGTAGCATGCATGAGATGTACTCTTCTACTAAGTGCATCGACAAATTTATTTTCTTTTCCTTTGATATGCTTGATGTCAAAATCGTATTCACTTAAAAATTTCAGCCATCTCATTTTCCTGGCATTCAAAGTTGGTTGTTCAAAAAGATATTTCAGACCACTATCATCTTTTCTTAATTCAAATATCTTCTCCATGAGATAATTCCCCCACATATTCAAATATTGAACAATGGAATCAATTTCCAATTCATGTGTGGCATAGTTCCTCTCATGTTCTTTAATATTTCTAGACTCATAACCAATGACATGTCCATTTTGAGTGAGGAATCCACCATGTCCTTCCTTGCATGCATTTGTACATACCATAAAAATTTCATTTGGGTCAACAATCTTTAAAACAGGGGCACTAGTAAGTAATTCTTTCAACAAATTAAAGTTCTCTTCACACTCAGATGTCCATTCAAATTTAATTCCCTTCTCTTGAAAAGAACTGATGGGATGAACAATCTTAGAGAACCCTTCTATAAATATTCTGTAGTAACCAACTAATCCCATAAAGGATCTAACTTCTAAAAAATTCTTAGGTGTTGGCCATCCTCTAATGGCTTCAATATTCTCTGGATCCACTGCTATACCTTGTTCTGAAATAATGTATCCCAAGTAATGGATCTGTTCTTGGTAAAAAGAACACTTACTAATCTTGGCATACAACTGATGTTCCCTTAACACTTGAAATACCAATGTTAGGTGATTTTCATGCCCTTCCTTTGACTTAGAATAGACAAGTATGTCGTCCAAGAATACTATGACAAAATTATCCAAATACCATTCATTAAGCACATAAAGACAACTCTACAAATTCATAATGCCCATACCTAGTTATAAAGGTTGTCTTATTGATGTCTTCTTCCTTGATTCTTAGTTCATGGTATCCCGATCTCAAGTCTATCTTTGAGAATATATTTTCCCCTCTTAGATGATCAAAGAGGTCATCAATTCTGGGTAGAGGGTACTTGTTCTTCACAGTGGATTTATTCAGTTGTCAAAAGTCAATACACAACCTCAAAGTTCCATCCTTCTTTTTGTCAAAGAGTACTGATGCTCCCCAAGGTGAAACACTTGGACGTATGTACCCTTTCTTCAACAATTATTTTAATTCCACTGTACTCATTTTGTAAGGTGTTTTTGATACTGGGGCAACTCCTAGCACTAAATCAATAGAGAAATATATGTCCCTCTTTGGTGGAAACCATGGTATTTCTTGGAATATGTATTCAAATTCTTGTAGTACCAAGAATTCTTCAAGGCTTGGGCCCTTTATTTTTTCTGGCTCCTCCACATGAGTTGCATACAATTGACATCCTTTTCTGAAAAATCTATTTAGCTATAAGGCTGAAATATCCCTTATAGAGATGGGTCTTGGAACTCCTTTCACAATGCTCTATTTTCCTTCTTCATCAAGACATGTAAATGTCTTGTTATGAAAATATAGGACATCATGATGCTTTCCCATCCAATCCATTCCAATTAGAATATCATAAGACCCCAATGGTATAATATTTAGATCAGCATTAGTATTCACACCATTAAGACTTATGGAACAACCTCTGACCATATCATGTATTATCCTTTTGGTTCCAGTGGCTAGCTGAACCAAACTTGATTTTTCAAGATTACTTTTCTCCAAATGTAGTCTATCCACTATTTTAGGACGAATGTAATAATGACTTGCTCCTGAATCAATAAAAATATCAACAAGATGATTAATGATATTAACTTCCACCTTGATCATATTGGATTGGTACTCTACTTGTCAATCATCTAAGGTTGCATATATTCTTCCCATGTCTTCTATTATTGTAGCCTCTTGGATGTTGTGCATGGTATTCACTTTGTCTTTTCTGTGAGGGAAATCCTTGTACATGTGATCTTCTTTGCATCCCCAACATTGGATTGGTGGTATTACCATTTTTCCCAAGGAGTCTTCTCTCTTGGATTCATCCTTAGCATACTAGTCGAACTTATTTTTATTTGGGCTATTTCTATTGAAAGGAGGTTTGAATCCTTTCTTTCTCTGGTCATATTTCTCCTTCTTCTTATCCTTCCAAGATTTATGCATGGACTCTTTTCCCTATCCTTGCTCATACAGATACTTAGAATTCCTAATGGTCTCAATCAAAGTTTTGGGTTCATCATATTGAATCTACTCTTTATAAAAGGATGACAGTCCACTCAAAAACCTATGTATTTTCACCTTCTCATATTTTATAAACCCCACATACTTTAGCAGCCCCAATAACTTCTTTTCAGACTCTTCCATGGTCATGCTTCTCAGCCTGAGTTTAAAGAACTCCTATATTTTATTGTCATAGAAGTTCTCTGAAAGGTACCCCTTCTGAAATTATTTCTTGAACTGCTTCCAAGTGATCCTACTCTCATTAATGTGCTCAACTTACTTCAGTTGAACCCACCACATAACATATTTCCCATGTAAATGGTATGTGGAAATTATGGATTCTAGGTTTGATGAGTATTTATGCAATAGAAAATACCTCCTGAGTCCAAGCAACCATGCTTCAACATCATGTTCCATTTCTCTTTCACCATCAAAGGATGGTGGATTAAGCTTCCTCAACACTCCTTGCAAATTGTCCAATTCATGTCTTCTTCTTTGGTGCCTAACATGAGACACCTATGGACTACTTATGGAATCTTCATATGCATAAAATTTCCTTGTTGAGTAGGGAGGTGGGTGATGTCTATGATTTTTTCTAGCACTTCTTGAATAACCAGGTCTTCTGTAGTTATCTCGTCTTTCATGACATCTTCCCTCTTCCTCTTGTTTTGATTTTGATCCATTCTTTGTTTTCCTCTACCATTGATTTAAGATTTGCATCACTTGATCATTTATCTGATTTTTTTCTCTTATCAGTCTCTCATTGTCTTCTTTGTAACTCTGCACTTCTATTTTCAGGATTCTCACAGTCTCTATCGATGTTTCTTGCTCCCCTCTTCTCTTGTGTCTGTTGGATTCTGTCTCTGCATTACCAACATTGATATTTTAACCTTTGGCCTCTTTATCATGTCTCTAATATCCCTCTCCTTCTTCCATTTATTGAATATGTAATCTTATACTAAAATGATATGTTTATAGCCCCTAATCTGCAAAATGTGCAAGCAACCATTTTGTTAGAAATATGCATATCATAATTTTTTTTCCAAACAATGCTACATGTCCTTTTTTTTCTTCTCAGTTCATGAAGAAATATATTATCATTCTCCAAATTATAAAAGATCCATTTTATTCTCCTTTGAATCATCTTTCCAATGACTGTAATCTTGACCCAATTCGATATCTGAGCTGAAAGTTATGGCTTCCTGAAAAATCACTTTCAACCCCTTTTATTTTGTTTTGTAACATGATCTTGTCAAAATATTCCATAGCTCCTTTAACCAATACAAAATTCAAATTCTGCATAGGCAATTCCTTCAAACCATTTTCCATGTGACCATGGCTCGAAACCACAAGCTTATTACTCTTTAGCACCTTCCTCTATATTCTTCTACACATGAGCTTGTTTGGACACAATGTCCGAGGGGTTGGTTACTTCTAGGCCCTTCACACCTCTAATTGACCTTTTTACCTTATCATGAGACCGGTGTTGGGACCAAGTCCTCCAGACTTCAACCTTTAGCTATTCTCCCTTTTCAATCTTCCAACTTCACCTAGAGTAAACTTCGTCGAAACCCTTCTATTAGCTCCACAAGCAGATCACACGGTCGAGATTTGATCTCCCGTTGATTGGAAGGTCCTTCCCCATCTGGAGGCTTCAACGAGATCAAAGAACATGACTTAATCAGGTGCTAATATGGATGGTCCTTAATTAGTTCGGGACTTCGGTGCTTTGGGACTCTGGGAAATTACAATTCTCAAGTCGTTCAACTCCCCTCGGAGTTTTACCCTTCAAAGAACTTACCCTATCCTTCCACTGCTTGATCTAACGATTGAGAATGGTCCCGAAGGGATCTTAGATAGATGGTTTGCATGAATTCACTACTTTATTCTTTGACACTTTTGTTGGTAGAGATGTTGGACACCCCTGGAGGCCATACTCCTAGAGATGATATGGCATTCTGATGTCACCTATGGTGATGTGGACCCATAGCATGTGTGCCATGTGTCACTAAAAAATGAACATGTTGGGGTCCAAAAGGTACTGAATCTAGGTGACACGTGTCCCCAAACAACACCCCTGCCATGTGGCCTACGAAATATAATCAATTAAACAAATGATCTACATTGCTTCGCTCCAGATCTAACAGCCTGTGTGATTTCACGGACTATGGATTTGCACTTTGTGGTTTTGGAACTTCGTAGTTTTGACACTTCGGGGATTCAACACTTTGGGGATTTTCCCATTCTCCAGTAATCATCGAAGTGGTGAATTTTTGAAGTCTCAAAACTTCGCTATCCTTCCACTTCTGATCTATGGATCGCATTAATCCCAAATTCCTATCAAATCAGATGACCGGTGGGACTTCGCGACTTCGGTCTTTTCACGCTTCTTCCTTGTCTCCAATAATCTCGAAAGCGGTGAAGTTCCATATTTTTCCCATCTCTTTCTTGGCTTCGATCAATGGTTGTGATCACTCCCGAAATCCAAAAGGGACGACCACAATTCTACGATCCTTTACAAAGGATTGTTATCTACATGACGCTCTAGATTCTGTGTGATATATGAAGTGATATCTCTCCTGAGCTTTAATATCACAAGGACATATCCATTATTAACCATAATACCCTATCCACAATTCCAACCCATACTGGTCTGGTGTTTCAACTTTAAGCTCTGATACCAATTTGTAATGTACCCAGCCACCCCTAGGTCGGGATACGCTACTTCAAGAGGTAACATATCCAACCACCCACAGGCTGGGAATACTACCTCAAAACTCACTTCTGAACTTAATTCAGATTCTAATAAATTTCTATTTAAGAAAGAGGCATGAAATATTTACATGCATATTTCAATCATGCACGACAACAACCAACATGCATGCATATTATAGATAGAAATTTCATAGATAAATAACTACACAATAGAATAGATACATAGGTAAATAAAACCATAACAGAGAGCACTTATCTTTAATGAAATGAATCACCAACTGGTTGAAGACCAAGAATGTTCCACCCAACTACAAACATTGTTGTTCCAAGTCTCAACAACAATGTCACCCCTGAGCTAGGGCTATGGATCTACAAGGATAGTTCCAGATTGTCACTCATCTTCCCAAACCAGTCAACACTCAATATCTTACATGATTCTCGACACTCAATCACACACAACAATCCAAAGTACACCAAATCTCTTCTACCCATCTTGCACAACCCAAGAGAATGGACCCCCCACATAGTCCCTCAGGTTGTCCACCTCCTTCCAGGGCTCCAATGCACCTGGTAAAAAATATCCATGTTGGGACTCTCAAGATTCACAACTATGGGAAAAAAGTAATGCATGCATTAATTCATGGCTAGAATACACCAACAGTCATTACAACCAACAAAACCATGGCTTCTCTCCAACAATTTTTTTTCTTTCCCAAGCCAAAAACATGAATGAGGAATGACAAGTAGGTGAAAGAATGAACGAACAGAGAACAAAATGAAAGGTGTGAACAATGAACAATGGAAAATGAACAATGAGTGAGTGAGTGAGTGAAGAATACCCCCCAAACAACCCACACGATGGGTTTATATATTTACTTGCAAATCAAGAACCACATGGCCTTCCCAAAGAAGCTCACATAACCCCTCTCCATTAAAACAATTATGGGTAAATAAAATATAAAATAATACTTAACCTCTCAATCCCCCTCTCTTGTGGAATCATATCCCCCTATAACTCTTGTACTTTTCCGTCTATCAGACAGTGATGTATTTGTTATTGATAACGATCAAAACATTACATTTCCTAGGCACACTGGGCTCTTTTAATTGTTTGGGAACTCCAGCCTTTCATAAATTAACAAAATCCATTATTTAATACAGGGTTCAAAACCGAGGCATTACATATTTATACATTTAAATGTCGTTGTAGATACAAAAATACAGAGAAAACAAATAACCCCTTAGGGCATCTATCAAGGATGAATCCCAAGGAAATTACAATAGAAATAGAATTGAAAATATCTGCAATAGAGCACCAGTTTCAGATGAATTCTAATACATATACCTCAATTAACATTAAATAATAAAATTTTAACATAAATTAACTAATACAATAAGAACACATACACAATCAGAGCACAAGTACAAAGAGGTAGAAATCACATGTATCTCTAATGTCAAATTTTAGGTACTTCTTGTCCAAAATTTCATTAATCTCCAAAAAGGTTTACAATATGCAGTCAATAAAACTTTCTCATACACTCTCCAAACCTGAGTTCATGACGGATCACAAAATATATGTAAAATACATCTTCTATCCTCCAAAATTCGATTTCAACTACCTATCTAAGTTAAGATACAGATACAAAATATTATGGCATTAAAATCTATATTAACTGCTGAAAGGAAGGAGTCAAAATTGACTCATTAATTACATATAACAACTTGATGAAAATTATAGTTGAGATGGCACACTTGATGAATCATACAAGCTGATCTGGAGGCGTTTTGGATGCTATGTCACAGTTGTGTAGCAAGGTCGCTGCGCAACAAAAACCTACAGGAAATGCACAACAGGTTGTGCAACAAGGGATTTTTTTCACCTTTTCTTCGATTGTTTAACTTTGAATGGAAAACGATGATGATTTATGGTCATTGTGGCCTCATGATGATGCTAAGGGGCCTTAAAAATGCTTCTTCCTTCTTCAAAACATCACTCGCTTCTCAAAATTTTAAAACCCTAATTTGCCTCAACATTGCAAAAAATGGTGCCAAAATACCTTTGATTGATAAACATGTTATACTTATACATCCACAGTGGCTATTTCATTATCATCCCATTGATTAAACCTTGAATTGAAAACTGATAATACAAACGCCAAGTTGTTGTCTTGAAAATAAGACTGTTACAGTTGCATAACATACCTTGCTGCACACTGAAAATTTTACTCTTTGACTGCCATCACCAAACAAAAAGGGGCTCCATATCATAACTCAGTAGAAACATGATAAGAAGTCCACACTAAACCATTCTTGATCAAATCACTATGCAAATTAATGAAATATTCAAGTTTTTAGGGCATTTTGATAATTAGGGTTTTGATGCATATCATTGGCAAAAAAGGAAAAAAAGGACAAAAATGGTAAATCTAGCTCCAGGGGCTCAAATTTCTGCTACTTCAACAATCAAATCAAGATTTCCTTTCTCTTCAATCTTGACCTGCTGCAAGTTTTGCTTTAGATTCCTGTTCTCTTTCCTTAAAGTCATATTTTGCTGGTACATGTTCTTCAATTACTTATGTAATGGCAGGGTTCTTCTCACCATGAATTTGGCATTGTCTATTATAGGTTCACAATCATCTAAATGTTCTGTAAATTTCAACTTTTCTCTTCTATTCTCATCCCTTAGCCGGATTATCATATCTTGTGCTTCTCTGAGTTGTTTATTTATCCTTTTGAAAGTGTTATCACCTTTACCAAGGGAAGTGAGTTTCTTCTCTTTTTCCGTTGGTTGATCCTTTGCTGGAATTTATTCTTGAGACTGCAATTCTCTAGCTGAGAATCTTGTCAGAGGAACATTGGGCCTAGGAATTTCGTTCACCTCTGGAGTTTTCTCCACTACCTTCCCTTTACCTTTTTCTTTGGAATCTGTTGGAATTGATAGCACTTATTTTTAACCTGTCACTGGGGTATCTTTCTTGACGAATTCTTCCAGGGCTCTCTTCTTCATGTCTCCATTCTCATGCTGTCCTTGTGCTATGAAAAAATGGGCCTTCTTCAACTGTTCTTGTAAATCCATGATCATCCTGTCTTTTTCATCTGATGGAGATGGTTGTATGATGGCCTCTGGAGATTCAATAGGTTCTTATGATGTGTGCATGGATGGAATTATTTTTTCTAGAGATCTAGTGAGTAGCTTACTAGGGGTTTCAACCACTTCTGGAGAGAATTGGAGCTTTTTCCCTTTCTTTTTCATTGGCTGACTCACTGCAGATCCTTCAAATTATTTTTTCCTCTTATTAAAAAACTCTCAGGGATTGATGAGGTGGTTTTTGCAACATATGAAGGGGTATCTCTCCTACTTTGGGGACTGTTGAAAGAATCTACAGATATCCTTGATGAAGTTAAGAAGGAAACCCAAGTCAAGTTCTTTTTTATGAGCTCTTCTAGCACCAACAATTTTATTAGTGAAAAATGGAAAAGGTTGGGTTCAACTTGGTCTTTCCTTTCTTGGGATCTATCTGCCATTTTTCCTAGGCTTTTGTAAAGGTAATAGGGAAAGTTCAAGGGTTTCCTACCAGTGAAATGCATCAAAAGTCTGATGTGGTATTGGTAAACCCTAGTGAACCTCCCCTCACAAGTAAAAAATCTTTGAATTACCCTCAATAGCTTGCTATGATTTTCTAATAAAAACTCTATGGGTGTTGTAGATCTAAAGTCTTTGTCTCTAAATTCAGGCTTCACGAATTCATGATAACAAGCAAGATCTAGTTGCATACCTTTAAACCATTTCTCTCCTCGAGCATAATCTTTGTTGCAACAATGATGGTATCCTTAGAAACCTGAAACTGAATGTTGCCCGCCTTATCTCCAATCCCATAAAATCTCAATGAAAATTCCTTGGTGACCTACATGTTGTACCCTTGAAGCTTCTCACAAAATATGATACACCCAGCTTGCTCAAATGAATCCCTAACTGTTGGATCTAAATTGACAAGCTTCAAATCTTGTGGCTCGATCTTGAGAATGTCTCCACCTTTTATTTTCTCCTTTTTTCCTTATGGAGTCAACATAATGCTGGTGTATGCTGGCTTGGTTGTGAAAATAGGATGATCGAGTTGTTTGTAGGGTAAAAACACAACTTTTACAGATGCAAAGAGAACAAGAAAGAACTAGGGTTTATGCAAGCAAGGTTATGGCTTTGCGTTTTAAGGAAAAATCTAAGCCTTTGGCTTCATAAGAAAGGTCTTCCTATTTAAACTTCAATTAGGGACCTGCGATGATACCTTTAAAGGACATGGGAAGCAAGGAAGAAGGTGTGCAACAGATTTGCGTAGCAATGGAAACATAGTGTCCCCTGCAACTTATGCGCAACGAGCTTGGATGAAGGATTTATGAGTTGCATTACGGAAAAAAGGTGCATGGAGGTATTTTTGCATGGAAAATGAGGATTTTTGAATTCCCAAAATGATTTGAACTACCTATAATGCCAATGATTACCTTGTTGTACCTTTTACCAATTGCGTAGCATTAGGAGGTTGTGTATCAATTTGTGCAATGCTTAACCATTTGATGATGTCACACACCACAAGTAGATCTGATCACATGAGATGGTTTTTACTTGACATGACTTGAATCTAACTATTTATGAATGACTCACATGAACCCTCATCATGAATTTTTGATGACATGACAACCCACATTACTTTAGGACAAATTGAACACCAATGAAAAAGTGACTTATTTGACATGACCCAAGACTTTATTATAAGACCCTATTTAACCATTTTCATAAAACTCACAAAATCACTTTCATCTAAGAAATAATACCATGGTCTTTATAAGACCAAGGCATGATCTTAACCCTACAATACATATTGAACTCAAAATCAGACTCTAGCTACCTATTATAAGACACTAAGAGATACTTCCTACGCCCAATATGTGCACTTCTCTATGCATGCCATTTTTTTCCTTCATCCTCTATGCTAGTGATTTCTCATTAGTCTTATCCATGAACAGAGGTAGTGGGTCTTACCCTACATATGACAGTCTCGTAATCCATGCAATGATTTGGGTGTCAATCGACACTACCATGTTGTAATACCCTAATTTTGAGTCCCCATATGAAATAATGTATTTTGTTTATTTGATGAAAGGTCGGAGTTCCCAAACAATTAAATAGGCCAACATGCATAGGAAATGTAATGCTATGATCATTATTTATAATAAAATACACCGTTGGTTGCAAGAAAGACAAGGAAAAGAGTTATAGGGGGATATGATTCCACGAGAGAGGGGGCTTAAGGGGCTAAGTTATTTTATCATATTTTATTTACCCATAATTTTTTTAATGGAGAGAAGTGGTTACATGAGCTTCTTGGGGAAGACCATGTGGTTCTTGATTTGCAAGTAAATATATAAACCCATATTATGGACTGTTTGGGGGTTCTTCTTCACTCACTATGCTCATTCATTCTTCGTCACTTTATGACCACTTCGACAGGTATGCCTTCGGGGGAGTTGAACAACTTGAGAGTTGTAATATCTCAGAGTCCCGGAGTGTCGAAACCCTGAAATAAATAAGGACCGTCGATCAAAACACCTAATTAAGTCATGAGTGTTGATTTCGTTGAAGCCTCCAGTTGAGCCAAGATCATCTAGTCAACAAAATATTAAATATCAACTGTCCAATCTACTAGTGGAGATAATATACGTACTTTGGCAAAGTGTACTTTGGGAAGTATCACTCTGGAAGAAAAAAAATGAATCACGAAGTGCCAAAATCTTGGGAACCATAGATAAAGATTAGGTAGGATCCTTCTTGGTCATTTGACTGAGAAGTGGGAGGATAGAGTAAGTGGGAATTTTAACCAACATCCATTGATCTCCTACACTTTATGACCACTTCAGCAGGTCAAACTCCGAGAGAGTTGGAAGATTGAAAAGGGAGGATATCCCAAAGACCGAAGTCCTGAGGACCTAGTTCTAGCACCGGTCACATGATAAGGTAAAGGGGTTGATTAGAGGTGTGAAGGGCCAAAAGAAAACAATCCTGCAAAATTTTTTGAATGAGGTCCTATGTAGAAGAATAAAGAGAAAAGCTCTAAAGAAACATTGTTTAGAGTGAATAAGAACATGGTTTTGAGCCCGTGGTCACAGGGAAAGTGGATTGAAGGAAGCGCTTGTGTAGAATTTGAAATTTTGTACCATTATCCTGTGGAATAATTTGACAAGATTGGCACACAACCATTCAATTGCTGCTACAATATCATGTTTGCACAAAAAAGGGTGAAATTGGTTTTTTCAGGAAGCCATAACTTTCAACTCAGAGATTGGATTGGGGCATGGGAATAGTCATTAGAAAGATGATTCAAAGGAGAATGACATTTATTTGTTATAATTTGGATAATTGTGATATATTTATTCATGAATTGAGAAGAAAAAGGACATGTAGCATTGTTTGGATTGTTTTTTATAATATGCATAATTCTAACAAAATGATTGCTTGAAAATTTTGCAGAATTAGGGAGTATAACCATATCAGTTCAAGATTATAATGAATATTCAAGAAATGGAGGAAGGAGAGGGAGCCTTCAGTCATGAAAAATAAGCCAAAGGTAAAAATATTAGTGTTGGTAATGTAGAAACAAAATCAAACGGGAACATGAGCAGAGGGGAACAATAAACCTTAATAGAGACTGTGAGAAGCATGAAAATAGAAGTGTAGAGTTACAAAGAAGACACTTATAGTTTGATGAGAGAAAAATTTTGGATAAATTATCAAGTAATGCAAATCATAAATCAGTTGAATAGGAAAGAAAGGAATGGATCAGACTTAAGGCAGAAGGAAGAACAAGGATATCATGAAAGAAGAAGTAACTATAGAAGAGATTCTCATTCAAGAAGTGCCATTAGAACTCATAGATATCACTCACTTCCTTACTCAAAAAGGAAATTTTATGCATATGAAGACTCCATAAGAAGTCCAAATGTGTCTCCTATTAGGAACCAAAGAAGAAGGCATGAATTGGATATATTGCAAGGAGAGTTGAGAAAGATTAAGCTACCATCCTTTGATGGTGAAAGAGAAAGGGAAGATGATGTTGAAGCATGGATGCTTGGACTCATGAGGTATTTTCAATTGCGTAACTACTCCTCAAACCTAAAAGAAATAATTTCCACATACCATTTACATGGGAAAGATGTTATGTGGTGGGATTAATTGAAGCAAGTTGAGCACATTAATGAGAGAAGGATCACTTGGAAGAAGTCCAAAAAATATTGTCAGAAGGAGTACCTTTCAGAGCACTTATATGACAAGAAAATGAAATATTTATTTGAGATAAGGTTGGGAAGCATGACCATGATAGAATATGAGAAGAGGTTCTTTGGATTGCTGAAGTATGTAGGATTTATCAAAGATGGAAAAGTGAAGATACATAAGTTTTTAAGTGGATTTGCATCCTTTTATAAAGATAATATTCAATATGATGAGCCTAGAACATTGAATGAGACTATCATGAAGGATAAGTACCTATATGAGCATGGAAAGGGCAGAGAATCCATGAAAAAATCTTGGAAGGATAAGAAGAAGGATAAATTTGATCAGAGGAGGAAGGGGTTCAAACCTCCTTTCAATAGAAAAAACCTAATAAAAACCAACAAGATCAGTCTACTAAGGATGAATCCAGGAAAGAAGATTCCATGGGGAAAAGAGGAAGACCACCAATCCAATGTTGGTGTGCAAGGAAAATCACCTATACAAGGATTTCCCTCACAGAGGAGCTAAAGTGAAGACCATGCACAACATCCAAGAGGATACAACTATGGAGGACATGGGCAAGATATATGAATCCTTAGAAGATTGACAAGTAGAGTACTAATCCAATATGATCGAAGTGGAAGGTAAGATCATTAATCATAATGTTTCTATTTTAATTGATTCAATAGAAATTCATTGTTACATTGATCCTAAAATAGTGGACAGATTACAGTTGGAGAAAAACAAGCTCAAAAAGTCAAGTTTGGTTCATCTAGCCACTGCAACCAAAAGAAGGATCAATGAGGTTCTCAGAAGTTGTCCAATAAATATTAATGGATTAAATACAGTGGTTGATATGAATATAATCCCATTAGGATATTATGACATCCTAATTGGAATGGATTGGTTGGACCAACACCATGTTGTCCTAGATTGTCATAACAATACCTTTACATGTCTTGATGAATAAGGAAAATAGAGCATTGTGGAAGGAATTCCAAGACCCATTTCTATAAGGGATATTTCAGCCTTACAATTGAAGAAATGTTTTAGGAAAGGATGTCAATTGTATGCAACTCATATGGAAGAGTTCAAAAAGACAAAAGGGCCAAGCCTTGAATATTTTCCAGTATTGCAAGAGTTTTAATATGTATTCCAAGAAATACTAGGATTTCCACCAAAGAGGGAGATAGATTTCTCTATTGATTTAGTACCAGGAGCCTCCCTAATATCAAAAATACCTTACATAATGAGTACACCCGAACTGAAAGAATTACAAATGCAGTTGGAAGAGTTGTTGAATAAAGGGTACATATGTCCAAGTGTTTCACCTTGGGAAGAACCAATACTCTTTGTCAAAAAGAAGGATGGAACATTGAGGATGTGTATAGACTTTAGACAGCTGAATAAATCCATTATGAAGAAAAAATACTCTCTACCCATAATTGATGACCTCTTTGATAAGCTAAGAGGAGAAACACTATTTTAAAAGATATACTTGAGATCCAGATACCATTAGGTAAGAATCAAGGAACACAAAAACAATAAGACAACCTTCAGACCCATGTATGGACATTATGAGTTTGTAGTGACGCCATTTGGACTGACCAATGCACCAATTGTCTTTATGTTCTTAATGAATGGTATATTCAGAAATTATTTGGATAAGTTTTTCATTGTGTTCTTGGATGGCATACTTATGTATTCTAAGTCTGAGAAAGAGCATGAACATCACTTGAGGTTGGTGTTGCAAGTGCTAAGGGAACATTAGCTTTATGCCAAGCTTATTAAGTGTTCTTTTTACCAAGAAAAAATCCATTATTTGGGTCATATTATTTTAGAACAAGGTATAGTAGTAGATCCAAAAAATAGTGAAGCCATTAGAGGATGACCAACACCCAAGAATGTCTTAGAAATCAGATCTTTTATGGGATTAGCCAAATACTATAGGAGGTTTAGAGTAGGGTTCTCTAAGATTTCTCATCCCATAACTTATCTACAAAAGAAGGGAATCAAATTTGAATAGAAACAGAGTGTGAAGAGAATTTTAATTTGCTGAGAATTGCTTACTAGTGCACCTATTTTAAATATTGCTTACCCAAATGAGAATTTTGTGGTATGTACATATGCATGGAAGGAAGGACTTGGTGGAGTCCTCACTCAAAATGGACATGCCATTGGTTATGAGTCCAGAAAACTCAAAGAACATGAGAGGAATTATGCCATACATTATTTGGAGCTTGCTTCCATGGTTCATGCATTGAAGATGTGGAGACATTATCTCATGGGAAAAATATTTGAATTAAGGACAGACCATAGTGGTCTGAAATATATTTTTGAACAACCAACTTTGAATGTTAGGAAAACAAGATGGCTGTAATTTTTAAGTGAGTATGACTTTGAAATAAAGCATATCGGGGGAAAAAAAAATAAAGTTGTTGATGCACTCAGTAGAAGAGTACATCTCATGCATGCTATAGTTGTTAGTATGCATCAATCATATTTAAAGAGAAGAATTTTAGATGCTGTTGTTACAGATCAACATTACCTATAGGTAAAATAAAGTTTACAACAAGAAAATGTACAACATAAAATTAAAGAGTACGATATTAAGGAAGATGGATTGCTTATGCACAAAAATAGAATTTATGTTCCTAGTTACGGAGAACTTAAGAATTTGGTGTTAAAAGAAATGCATAATGTTCCATATGCCGGACATCCCGGTTACCAGAAAATAATTGCAGCAATAAGAAGCCAATTCTTTTGGCCAGGAATGAAGAAGGATATTGTTGATTACATTTCCAGATGTATGGAATGTCAATGAGTAAAATCTAAGCATAGCCACTCAACGGGTTTTCTTCAACCATTGCCAATTCTAGAGAAGAAATGGGAAGTGGTAACCATAGATTTTATAACTAAATTTCCCAGGACAAAAAGGAAACATGATTCGATAATGGTAGTTGTGGATAAATTGACAAAGGATGGTAATTTTGTTCCTGTGAAAATGACTCATACAACAACCAATATTGTATAAATTTACACGAGGGAAATTGCTAGGTTGCATGGGATACCTAAGGCAATTGGTTCAGATAGAGATACAAAGTTTACTTCAAATTTATGGAGGGGATTATTTAAAGGATTTGGTACAAATATGAATTTTAGCACAACATACCATCCACAATTAGATAGGCAGAGAGAGAGAGATCAACCAAGTGATTGAAGACATGTTGAGAATGTATGTGATGGATAAACAATCTAAGTAGGAAGACTGCTTGCATTTGGTTGAGTTCACCTATAATAATGGGTATCACGCTTCATTGAACATGAGCCCATTTGAGGATTTGTATGGTAGAAAATGAAATACTCCAATGAGTTGGGACAACCCAACAAACAGAGTAGTACTTGGGCCATAATTACTTAAGGACATGGAAGACAAAATGGTTAGAATTAAGCATAATTTAAAGGCAACTCAAGCTAGACAGAAAAGTTATGCAGATAAGAACATGACAACAAGATAATTTATAGTAGGGGAGCATGTTCTTTTAAAAGTGAAGCCCAATAAGAGCTCATTGAAGTTGGGTAGTTTTACAAAGATAACATCTAGATTATTTGGTCCATTTGAGATCTTGGACAGAATAAGGTCAGTTGCATGCATGCTTGCATTACCTACTTCCATGAATGTGAATAATGTATTTTGTGTCTTTTTGTTAAAAAAGTATGTTCATGATACTAACCATGTTATTGATTGGAATTTGATTCAGGTAGAGCCAGAGGGAGACTTTCAGGTTCAACTAGTGCGCATATTAGAAAAAAAAAATCAAAATGCTCTGGAATTGAGTTATAGAGATGGTAAAAGTTCAGTGGACCTGTTACGGTCCTAAAGATGCTACTTGGGAGCATGAAGATTCCATGTGGGTAGAGTACCCACGACTTTTTGAATAAATTTTGAAATTTTGATTTTTTTTTTGTATATGCACCAAGCACAATGCTAAAATAAGGGGGAGGGGAATGTAATACCCCAGTTTGGAGTCCCCATATGAAATAATGTATTTTTTTATTTGATGAAAGGCCAGAGTGCCAAAACAATTAAAGATGTCAGCATGCCTAGGAAATGTAATGACATTATCATTATTAATAATAAAATACATTGTTGGCTACAAGACAAACAAGAACAAGAGTTATAGGGGGCTATAATTCCACGAGAGAGGGGGCTTAAGGGGATAATTAATTTTAACATATTTTATTTACCCACGATTATTTTAATAGAGAGAAGTGGTTACATGATATTCTTGAGGAAGGCCATGTGGTTATTGATTTACAAGTAAATATATAAACCCATATTGTGGATTGTTTGAGGGTTCTTCTTCACTCACTCTGCTCATTCATTGTTTTTTGTTCACACTCTCTATTATGTTCACTTTTTCACTTATTCATTCTTGTTATTAGAAGGGGACCATGGGGAATAATATTGAGGAGGAAGCCATTGTTTGTTGGTTGTAGCAATGAATAATGTATTTTAAACCATGAATTAATGTCTGCATGCCTGAGAGGCATTGGCTGTTGGATTATTGAGAGGGGGGGTGAATCAATAATAGAGAAATATAATCATTTTTAACCATATAATACAAGTTTTATATCAATGTAGCATTATCATCCAATAACTACAGAGTAAATAATAAATTAACAAATGAACAATCATACACATACACAGTAAACCAATGTTTTACGTGGAAACCCAAAGAGGGAGAAAACCACAGAATGTTTTTTATTATATATCTTGAAGAATTACATTCATTGGAAGCACCAAATTCCTTTGTTTTCTAGCTGTAACTAGAAGGAGGCTCCAACCCCCTAGTTTCTTAGGCTACAACTTGAGGGAATCTCTAGCTCCCCAATTCTTTAGCTACAACTAGAAGGAGGATACAACCTCCTATGTTCTCCGGATACAATTGGAAGGTGGCTACAACCACCTGTCCTTGCCCCTTCCAACCGCCCTGAAATAGAAGTAGAATGATGGAACCACTGCCACACTATCACTGTGAGATATACCACTGTGCAATTGTATCAATTTGTACCAATCACCTGCATCCAACCTGTACAACTATCCTGTAATCAATATGTACCTAAACTGAACATGTATAAAAAAAAATACAAAAGGTATGCGACCTGTAGTGCTGCAACACGCGTATGTACAGGCCCTATTTGTTATGTAGCCTGCATATGTACGTGACCAAACTTTTATGAAACCTACATATGCCTCTGTCCTCTGCATCTCTGTGACCATTTATCCACCTGGAATCATGCCTCTGTCTTCTACATCTGATAAATCTCTCCCCCTTTGTCATCAATTGATCCAGGGGATCAAATTTTGCTAAAAAATTCTAAGTTCTCGAAATCGCTTCAAATCAAACGGGAGTGTAGGCCTCATCGATACGAAACCAACACAACTCATTTGGGTTCAAACGGACGTCGGGAACAAGATATATCGCGTTCTGTTCAAAATGACAAACAAGCAAAAAAAGGGATGCTGACTGTATAGTCCGTACGGACGCTAACATGGCAGACCGTACGACACGTGGCAGGAAGTTTTGTGGACAGTTGGCATATGACGTGGCTTGTTTGTAGTGAATGGGTTTGTGACATGTGGCCCAATCAATGGCTGCCACGTGTCATCTAGATATTGGTTTAACAATTATGCTGTTGGCCGGAGTTGACCCCGTGACCTTCGGGCAGGGTAAAGCCTTGGGAAGGGCCGCCCAACCGGCGCACCCACATGTGTTACTTAACATATGTATGTGTTTTAATATATTTGAGTTTGCAATGATGTGAAATGGGGTGCGGACCGGGTCGGGGCTAAGCCCCGACCCACGGTTATATATGTATTGCATACGACCATTTCTATGGGCGGTTAAACCCACGGTTATATATATATGTGTGGTGTAACCGTTATGGTATGTGTGTGGTTATACATATAACATGTGACCATTGTGTATGCGCATGGTTTAATCCTACGGTTATGTATATGGTTTAAACCTTAGCCCTGTTTTGTATTGCGCGCGGTCATGTGGTGACATGTGCCCATGGGCCTTGGTGGTTAAGGGCCGGGGTGTAACCGTTTGATAGTTTGTACCGGTTGTGCCCGGTGCTGGGTTTTAACGCATAAAAACATGTGGGAGCTAGGTTGAGCCAACAAGGGTGCATTTTGGCGATCCAGAGACAACAAGTTTGAAGGGGAACTTCCAGGAAGCCTATCTTCTTCAATTTTTGGCCAAACGAGGTGTCAAAAAAGCCCAGCTAGGGGTTTTTGGATGTTCTGAAGCCATTGGAGCCATCTATTTGGAATTTTTAGCATTGTAAAGCACATTTTTGAGCACTTTGAACAAATAATACAAAAGATCCATTGGAAGCTAGACCAGGAGATGTAGCCCAAGAGAGGGGTGAACTCCTTTATCATTTGTTGTGTTATGTGTTTTATGTTCACTGTTTATTGCTGCTGTTTATATTCATCTTTGATGAGTAATTTCTATAAAATTTGTGTTGCAAATTGATCCATTTGCATTTTAACACATAAACTAAATCTTGCAAACAATTTCAAGGATTCAAGTCTTCTTCATTTTTAGATCAAGTTGGCATCAGAGCATAGGTTTTTGAAGACTTGATTATTTGCAAGTGTTTTGTTTTCTGATGCTCACAAGGTTGAAACTCACAAGAGGAGAAGGTCAACTTGTAGAGCCAAGTTCTCATCCTTCAAGGAGGAAGCTTATATCATCACCG
>ML832429.1:0-11547 GCA_009831015.1 Picea engelmannii | reverse complement strand
CAACACTGGATTATTGACTAAGTATCTTAGCATAGAATGATCCATGTACATCTTAAACCGTGATCCAAACAGATAATGTCTAAACTTATGTAGTGCATACACCATTGCCAGTCCTTCATGCTCTGTAGTAGTGTAATTATGTTCAGTCGTTGACAACTTTCTGGTGGAAAATGCAATGGGATGATCCAAACCTCCTTCCCCTAGCTAAAATATAACCACACCTAATGCTATAGATTATGCATCTACATGGACATGGAATTCCTTCTTCCAATCTAGAAATACTAAAATCAGCGTGGTAACTAGTTTCTTCTTCAAGGTATCCAAACTTTGTTGGAATTCCTCATTCCATTGAAACTTGACCTCCTTCTTCAACAACTTTTCCAGTGGGGTTGTAATCTATGCGTATCCCCTAATGAACTTCATGTATTACCCCATATGAACCATTTTTTGTCATAGTTGTCGCACTGACGTAGGTGGTGGAAAATAAAAAATAACCAAAATATTCACAAGATCAAATAAAATCCCTTGTTTACATACTACATGACCCAACAAGATACCAAATGGTGCTCAAAAAATACACCTCTTCAAGTTCAAGGAAATATGGAATTTTCTACATCTATCGAACAACAAGCACAGAGTTTCAACATGGTCCCTCAACAAACTGAACACTACCCTATCATCCAAGTATACTTCTAGAAATTTATGAATGAATTATTTAAAAGCTGTGACAACAACTCGATAAAATATTGTCAGTGCATTTTCAACCCAAAATGAATGCCTGTATACTGATAACATTCCCATTCTGTCACAAATGTTGTCTTATGCCTATCCTCCTACACAATCTTAATCTACTGATAACCAGAGAATCCATATGTAAAGAAGTAAGCTTCATGTCCTCCTGCATTCTCCAAAACTTCATTTGTAAATGGAGTAGGAAACAAATCATGAAAACAAGCATCATTCAATTTCTATAGGTCCACAAAAATTTTGATTCCACCCATTTTATTTTCCCGAATCACCATCGGGATGATCCATTTCAACTTTGTGATAGGTTCAATAATCCCAACTTATATCATCCTATCTATTTCTTCTTTCACTTTCTTCTTATATACTGGGTTCAATCGATACGGTCTCTTCTTTACTCGATTAACATCCAGCTTCAGAGGAATCCTCATCTCTCCTAGCTCCCTAACAATCCATTTCATTTATGAATATGTAGTTCGGAAGAGGTCATGGTATTCATGCAATAAATCAACAATCTTCTCGATAGTTTCTTCATTCCAATAATCTCCAATGTTTTTGAACTTGGGATTATCCTTTATACCAATATTCACCTTGCTTGTTCTCAATGGCATTGCATACTTGATAGATTCAATCTTGGGACCCTCTACTGCATGCTCTCCCTTGGTTTCTGGTATTTGGAAATTCCTCGGGTTTTCATCCTCTTGGTCTTCTCCAACAACGTTATATCATTCCAAAACCTATTGAACAATTGCATAATATCTGGGCATGCTATATAAAGGAGTTGCTATCGTCGAATATTCTAGTGTATAGATATTGTTCTTAATAATCTACATGTTTGTGTCTACCAAAGGGGCATCATCTTCAAACTTGAAAGTTACCTTGAAGTTGCGAGTCAAAACATCCTAGTCTATTTTTTCTCTATGTACTTCCATTTCTAAGTACCATTTCTTTGATATCACATACAGGGTGTGTACAAACAAGTGCATCCATGTTACACATCACAATTCCACACTTAATTGCCTCACCCTAAGTGTTGAAAGTGTAGTAAAAGTGTCATATGAACCTTGCTAAGTGTTGCATACACCTTGAAACCATGAAATAACATTTGTCACAATCCCTAGTCAACGTGGAGGAGAAATATATTATATGAAGGTCAAAATACTATGTGCACATGAATTTTTTATTAATATTCATAAAAAGGAAATTATTTAGAGTGAGAATCCAACTCACATTTGGTTTCCTAATCTCAAGGAGAGGTTGAGAATCTCATGGATGGTTGAGATATTTTCTCAAACCAAAATCCTAATTTGGTGGATCTTGAGAGATATTTCCTCCTTAAAATCCTTGAGAGATATTATATTAGATATCCCATTTTAGTGGATCTAGTAAGTGATCTTCTCCATGGTGGTTAAGCCTCCAAATCCTATATAATGAGGGCTTTCAATGGATAAGAGGAGGATTATTAGAGGTATCAAACCTTTGATTATAGAGGAAGCTTGGAGATATCAGACTTAAGATCGTGAGATTCTTGCAAGGGTTAGATGAGGAGAGCTTGGAGGAGTTGCAATTGACATCATTTGTGGTCTGTAAGTTTTCTTTGTTCTGATTTAATATACTTGGTCTATTTAATCACCAACTAATGGTTTCATTGTGGGAAGGCTTGTTTGATTGTTTTCTTCTTAGATTTTTAGCGTGTTGTTGGTTACTTCTCTCTTTCTACCATTCTTGGGCTGACCCAGGTTCATCTACTATGGTTTCCAACAAAACCTCTAAAACTATCGCCCCCCCCTGGTAAACCAGAAGGCAACGTGGTACACAGGGTGCACTGCACAGTCTCACCCGAGATAGTTCTATTGGTGGCTACAATGCTTAGGTGCTTGCAACCTGGGAATGGGTGGGGATATGGGATTACACTATGTGATATTCATTTATTTACCCTAACATTCATCTGTACTACACATTCTTTCATTCTTATGCATGCATGTAGACACAATCAAATCTAGATAATCCATTCATGGATTCATCTACTAGCTAAACATTGACAATAAATAAATAAAAAATAATCAATCCACATAACACATGATTTACCGTGGTTCACCCGCTCCTGGGCTACGTCCACAAAGATTTAGATGATTTCTCTTTTATTATGGTTTCTCCAAAATTATAGCGTTGGGTGCCTTACAATGTTCGGTCATTTGGGTCAAGATCTACAATGAGGTGGACTGTATCACACCAGGCTCCTCAGCCTGTGATCTAACCCTCAATATCTACCTTATTTTCTCTCTCTAGCTCAATAACTTACAAAAAAATCTCGGATTTTACATTCATTCTTACCTTCTAGAATTACAATAACATCGAACCCCTATCCAACTCTTCGAACCCCGACCTAGACCTCCAAGGTACCTATTTATAATTATTTTTGGCTTATAATCCATTACATCCTCTTACCAAAACCATAACCCTAGCATGGTTAGGTATTATTTCATGCGCGCCTCACATTCTTTCCTCCTCTATATGCATGTTTACCTTGCACGCCCTGCTTTTCCTGCTAGTTGTCTTTTCCTTCTTTGCGCTTTATTCTCCAAAATTATTCCTTTCCCAAAAATGGGCCTATGCCCAACAAGCCCCCAACACTAACATGTGGCTCGTCCCGAGCCACCTAGGCACTGTGTTCTCCCTTGACAATCTCTGCTAGACTGTGCAACTTGTCCACAAGTTCCCATCCTTGTATTTGTACCTACACAATATTTTCTGTGAGTGCTTCTAGATTCTGCACTGTGATTTCCTCCTGAACCATGGATGTACATTCTTCCTATGTCTGTGTCATGTTTTTATTCTCCTCCTCCAATTGCTCGATGGGATATGTGGATTGATCTTGAAGAGGTTCCATCTGTGCCCGTCTCTCCTACTTTTGCGTCTGCACTGCTATCATTTCTTCTTGCAACTTCTTCAGGTCTTGTGTCCCCTTGAGGCGTTCAATGATACTCATCGTTCTCTGCCTTTGCTTGAGGTCCTGGATAGTTGTGCTTATTTTTCATTCTTCCTGGTCCCACTGCTGGACCCGTTTTTCTTCCTCCATCACTGTCCAATACTACGTTGTTTTGTCAAATAGTTCTGTTGCTGTGTTAGCTTGTTTCTCCAACTCTACTAGTTGGAGTGCAGCTTATGCTTTCCTCTACTCCCTGACCTTCCTCAATTTTCCCTTCAATTTTCCTTTCAATTCCTCAATCTGTTTCCTATAGTGGTCGATGGTTTGGGAAATCATATTGAGTTTCTCCTCTGTACTTGAAATCTCAGCCTGTGCGCTGTTTGAAAGGTGGATGTAGAATATTGTCACCCCCTGTTCAATTTTATCTATGTGCTCTTTCTCTCCTCTCATCTTGAAATTCACTTGTTCAATCACAAGTTCCAAGGATTCCTTGTCACCTTTCGTTTCTTGCAGTTCTACTGCATCTATTCTCACGCGTGACTACACCTCCTACGTGATGCTGACTTGGAGTCTTTACAACACCTTTTTGGGTATGCTGTCTAATACCATGTCGACCTGCACCAAATATTTTAGTGGCGTCTATGTTGTGGTTTCATCCATGTGGAACATGTCATTTGTTGCTCTGAATATTGGACTCGCATGCAAAATTGTGTGAACTATGTATTCCTTTTGTGGTGTAGTCCTTGTTGCTGCTGCTGCTTCTCCCTCGGGGAAGGATTCTATTCCCCTTTCAGACCTCTGCGCGGTTCTAATTTTCTCAAGGACCTACTTTATTCTAGCCAGGTCATCTTGTATTTTCCCTCTTTGGTGCTTGGCTTCTTTGAAGACTTATGTTGCGTGGTCTTGCACCTTCTCTACCACGAAGTCAATGTCATCCTTTGTGATCGTAAACTCTAATAGTTTTTTATGAACTTTTTCCTTGTTGCACGATCCTCCTTTCTGTAAAATTGGCCTCTTAGGTGGCCCTAGTTCCTATGGAGTAGATGCTGAGGGGTTTCCCTGCATTTCCGTAGCCCCTACTCCTTGTTCCTTTTGTTGTGGGGTAGTATCCTTCTGCGCTACTTGTGTATTTTTCTTCGACGCACTCCCCTTCATTTGTTGCACTGGATTTTGGGTGGGTTTCCCCAGCTTTGTCGACTTCTTAGGTGTGGTAGTGTCTACTTCTGTGCTCTTTGGAACTTCTTGGGTTAGGATGGGGACCCTCCAGTAATCATGCCAATCCTGCATGGCCATTTCTATTTTTTCCTCATTGACGTAGTACCTTAATTATAACCACTCCTTCTCTGGGTCCCTGTGTGCTTGGATCCACATATTGTGCCTTGTTATGCAGAAATTGTCTATGTCGCTATACTGCATGACTACATATGGGGTAATTCACCAAGTGTTGGCTATCCTTTCCTATATTTCTGCAAAAGACCTGGCAAAGGTACCCATTTTTGTGCTTCTGTGCTTGGGGTCCAAGTTGCTCCCCAATGATGTGTACCATGCTGTGCGACACCAACCTATATGGTCGCAAAAGTATGAATATGGGGGTTTCCTCCACCCCATTAGTGTGATTAGCATGAGTAGACATGAGTAGTGGAACCCTGTGTCAAGGTCCCACATGTCTTTGCAGTCCTCAAGGAATAAATTCAATAGTTAAGGGGCCCAACTGAGCGACGTTCCATTCACACACTGCACTGCAGCTGCGATGACCTCGATAGGGACTTCCTCCTTGCGACACTTCCTCAATAATTTACAGGCCATGATTTTGGTGGCCATACATGTCGTCGCGTTGCTGATCCTTTTAATAATAATCCCGTGCGAGCCCCTCTCTATCCCATATGTCCTCTTCATTTCTTCAGCCAGAGTTCTCTTTTGTTTTTTTGTCCAGGTACTGCGCGATGTTCTAATCCATTGACAACAGTCCTGTGATTAATGCTATCAGATCTATGTCTATGTAGATGGTCTGCTCCATCCATAGTAATCCTCCATAGAGGACCACTATCAACTTCTTGATGAAGTTGTTCACCTCTTTCCCCCTTCCAAAGTGGGGAATATCCAACAGGTTTAGGATCCCTATGTTTTCTAGGTCAGTTGCCCATGGATTTGTTTGTAGAATGGGATCTCGAAAGGGCCCTATCCCTATGCTATCTAAGTAAACCTGCTGCACAAATTTAGGGAATTTTCTTGTGTCGGCCACATCGTGGTCTGAGTATTTTAGTTTCTCCACGCAACCTAGAAGTGTTGGCGTGGTTTCCACTCTTTCCAGAATGTGTGGGAGTAAAATAGTTGTGTTAGGCTGCCTGCGTGAAGCCTGTGGCATAGGATATTTTCCCTTCTATTTCGATTGTTGGCTTGAGGTCCCCGCCTCCATCTGTCTTATTTCTATGTCAGGGTTTGGTTGGTCAGTGGTATCTTCTACCAGACCCTCTTGTTATTGCATGGTTTATGCTCTGGTGGTTTTGGGTATTGCCGCCTCCATCTGCGCAATGACTTGGCCATTTTCCTACTAGGCCCCCTCGACCATCACAGTTTCTGGTGGGTTTCCCGTATTATGCGCAGGATGTATCTACGCACTACTAGCCAGGTCGACTTCCATGGCCAACGCGGTTGGATCCTGCCTTTCTTCAACCACTGGTGTAGGGTCTATGGGTGCTTCAAAGGGTCAAGGAATTGCATTGACGTAGATGAATTCTGCGGGCTGCCTGGTTTCCTTCCTAGATTCTACTACCTCCTGTGGTGCTCAACTACTCGGGTTTTCCTTCCTGCTTGGATCGGCTCAAGCATATTTTCTAGTGCCATCGTGGGTACTGGTTAGTTTTTGTCGACTTAGCATTCACTGGTTCACTCTGGATTGTTCGCCAACTCGCTTCCGCTCTGCGTGCTCTATTTATCTGCAACTTCACGACTTCACAATGAGTCTTATGTTGCCTGCGTTTCCCCTTTATATAAGAAAGTCATGAAATTTATCAGAGAAGATTCCCCAGATTTGATTAATGTAATGGCACTTTATGCGTACTTTTTCATTGAATTCCATATTTGTTTACAGTTGGCGCCTTTTTGCTGTAATCGTCATTTTTAAAATTTCTACTTTTTTCTGACAATTATTCCTTTTTCCAGTGGGTTGAGCTTTCTAAGTGCGCGATATGTCGTGTATATGTTGCACGTGGATATTTTATTTTCATTTCGCTAAGTCCATTTTTGCTGTGCACAAACATTTTCCTTTCATCGCCCTACGTCCATTTTTTTGTGCACAGTCTTTTGATGTCTGGCGCGGTAACTTTTGTGCACAAGTTTTTTTTTTAGAATAGACTATGTACAGGTTCTCTTACTTCGTGTTAACTTTTTAAGTTCTAGGAAGTCGACTACCGCTATACAGTTTTAGTCGAATCCCATTGATCATTCCTTTCAGTTATGTGCCTTGCAAACCTTTCAGCTATACAGATCCTCCATCTATGATAGTCTTTACTTCACATGGCCCCAGCCAATGCATTATGAATTTCCTTGGATGTTGAAGAAATTTAGTGTCATACACTAAGACTAGGTCTCCCTCCTTGAAACTCTTCCTCTTGATATGTCTATCATGCCAAGCTCGATCTCTTTATTTCTGTACTTCTTGGTGAAATCCCGTTATAATCCTATCTTCCTCCATCTCCATCAACTGATTTAGCCTTTGTTTTACTGCACCTCGTTTTGTCATGTTGGCAATTGCTGCTATGTGAAGACTGGGTACTAGGAATTCTAATGGCACCACTATTTCTTGTCCATACACTAACCTGAATGGTTTCTTTCCTATCAACTTTTTGCATGTAGTCCTATATTCCCACGATATTGCTGGTATCTTCAAGTCCCAGTCATCCCTGTTAACATTGCAGATCTTTGTTAAGGAATTCTCTAGGATATTATTAAAATATTCCACTGTTCCATTTGCTTGAGGGTGACATGGTGTACGCTTCTGATGATAGACTTCAAATTCCTCAATCATAGTACTGTTGATAAAGTGAGTACCTTGGTCACTCATCAAAATCCTTGGGCATCCAAATCTAGTGATCACTTTCTCAAATAGGAAATGTGCTGCAATATTTTAGTGGTGCTGCTTCTTCCCATCTTGTTAAGTATTCTACTGTAGTAATGATATACCTTGATCCCGACCTTTTTTCTAGTGGGTTAATTGGTCCCACAAAGTCTATTTCCCATTTGTCGAATACTTGCAAGGTTACTTGTGGTCTTACGTGAATCTCATCCCTTCTATTATGTTTACCAACCCTCTGACATACATCACATCGCTAGAAATAATCCTTAGCATCTCTGTGACTGGTTGGCCACCATAGTCCTGCATGAAATACCTTTTGTGTGGTATCTTTTCTTGCATAATGTCCTCCAACTATTCCTTCATGTGCCTCTGCTAAAATCCTAGGCCTCTCATGTTCTAGTACACATCTTCTCAAAATGTTTCCTGCGCCCATCTTGTATAAGTGTCCCACAATCAATTGATAGTATGAAACTATGACTACCATATTTTTCTTTCGCACAATGTTAAAATCTTGTGGCACAGTCCCTGTACTCAAGTATTCAACGATGTTAGCATAATATTCTTCAACTACTTGGACTGAAAATAATTGTGCATCGGGGAAGTTGTCCTCTAAATTTGTAGGTTTCTCTCCATTGGTGATTCTTGACAAGTGATCCGGTCCTACATTCAACTTCCTCGGTTTGACTATCACTTTGAAATCAAATTCTTGAAACAACAATAACCATCTACAGATCCCCCCCCCAACACTGGCTTGTTGACTAGGTACTTGAGGGCTGAATGGTCTGTAAACATTTTAAAGTGTTTTCCAAATAAATAGTCTCTAAACTAATGAAGTGCATATACCATTGCTAAGCCTTCTCTTTATGTAGTATTGTAATTATTCTTTGACTCTTCTATTTTTCTTCTAGAAAATTCTATAGGATAATCCAATTCCCCTGTTCCTGGCTGCGCCACAATAGCTCTAAGTTCTATGGCTGATGCATCTACATGCACATGAAATGTATTTTCCCAATCTAGGAATACTAGTATAGGTGTTGTGACCATTTTTCTTTTAGAGTGTCCAAACCTCACTAACAGTCCTCATTCCACTGAAATATGATGTCTTTCTTGAGTATTTTCTCCATTGGCACAGTGATCTGTGCATACCCTTTTATGAATTCCCTATAGTATCTAGGGATGATTTTAGGGGCTAAATTTCGCTCATGGACTAATTTTCCATGGTTTTTCCAAAAATGAGATTCGCTATTTTAAAAATTATTTGCCCAAATTCTATAGGATACAATTATTTTACCTTAAAAATCGCCAAAAGTTTTAAAAAACTGTATAAAATCCTTGGAAATTTGAATATTTTTCAAAAATATCGTCAAACATTTATAGTTTGCATATGAAGGATTAGTAATATTCGCCAAGGTTTCTACATTTTAAAATAAATTTCCATCCTTAAAATCATCCCTAATAGTATCTTGTATGTCCCAATGTTTCTCTCAACACTGATTTGGGTGGTGGTAAATTAACAATGTCTACAATCTTGGAAATATCTATTAGCAAGCCTTGCTTGCACACTATGTGTCCCAATAGTATTCCAAAGGGTGTCCCAAATATGCACTTCTTGATATTTAATGATATCTGACACTGCCTGCATCTTTCCAACTTTATCCTTAACACTTCTACATGGTCTTTCAATAGAATGTATACTGTCCAATCATCCAGATACACTTCTAAAAACTGATGGATGAATTCTTTTGAAACTGGCTATGACTACCCTTGAGAATATCGCTGATGCATTCTTCAGTCCAAAAGGCATGACTGTGTACTGGTAGGATCCCCATTCTATGGAAAAAGTGGTATTGTACCTGTCTTCTGGAGCTATCTTGATCTGATGGTAGCATGAGAATCCATCTATGAATGAATATGCTTCTTGACCTCCCACATTCTATAGGACTTCATCAGTAAAATGGGTGGGAAAAGGTTCATGTAGGCAAGCATCATTTATCTTCCTCAGATCGACACATATCCTTATGCCTCCTTGTTTCTTCTTCTGAACTACCATAGGGATTATCCATTCGGATTCTTGTACTAGTTCTATGATTCCAGCTTCCAACATTCTATCAATTTATGCTTTTTCTTTCTTCTTATATATTGGATTCAGTCTATATGGTCATTGTCTGATAGATATAGCCTCAAGTTTGAGAGGTATATTCATATCTCCTAGCTCTCCTACTATTCCTTTCATTTCTGTAAAGGTGGTTGGGAACATGTCACTATACTCATGCAGTAACTCTGTTATTATTTCTACTATTTTTTCATCACAGTAATCTCCAATGCTGTCCATTTTGGGATTATTAGTTGTCATGATGTTGAATTTATTCACCTTGATTGGTGAAACAAACACTTCTGATTCCAGAGATGGACCTTCCACCTCTCTTTCTCCTTCAATTTCTGTAACCTGAATGTTGCACGGGTCATCTTCATCTGGTGCTTCTTCTTGCACATGGTAGCATGACAATAGTTCATTAACTGTTTGTCTGTTCTGCTATTGATACTCTGTTATAAGTTCAACCTATGTTTCCTTAATAAATTTTGAGTGTTGAATCAATGTTTGGGTTCTCATGTTCAAATGAGAAAGTGACTATAAAATTCTTCTCTAATGTTGTCCATTCTGCAGTGCCTCTGCTTAGTTCTTGGTCTACATACCAGTTTGTTGGAATTCCTTCCAATGTGTGAATGAAGTGATGATGCCATTCCTATGGTGGTGTCATTATCCATAGTGTTATGAACTTCTCCAAGTGTTTTTTTGGTGTTCCCCGTCCCTCATATCTCTGCATCTCATTGCTTCCATGTTTTGCGTCGAATATAATGCACAATAATCACTTACATTGGTACCAGTTATTATCTGTCTCTTTGTTCCCACCCCACCATCTTACAGGTGTTTCCTTGAGTGCTATGTCCAGGTCTAAGATCCTCTAATTTTATAACACCTCATCTTCGTATATTGTTAGGAATTCTTCTAAATCATTAATGCCATGGAAACTGGGAGGTTCTCTGATTTCTGTACCCACTCATCTTACTGCACAGTCTATTATTGCGCACCTTCTTGTGGATACTTCATGTAATATCTGCTGCCAATTATCCAAACCTATATCTAAGTCAGAAGTGCACTATGCGATGCTTCTCCAGCTGAGTATTCCATCTGTAATTGGGTTGACATAATCTTCTTTGTGCACGGTGATTTTGTATAACTGGTTGATTTCCTCCAGATCTAAGCAAGTGGGATCTATAAAACTTTCTCCTTCTGATGGATCTAATGGTGCAATGAATCTATAGTCTCCTGATTCAAATGTCATCTTCCTTGTCTTTAAGTTGATTATGTCCTAGTTATCAAATTCCCAATCCAGTCCAAGCAATGATGGATAAGGTGTTGTGCCATCCACTATTTTTATCACTTCAAAGTCTCCCTTAGTGCGCACTCCATCCAGATCTACTGTCACACCCTTAAGTATTCCAATTGGTAGAACTCAGTGTTGGTTTTCTATCTTCATTGGACAAGTGAATAGCCTAGTGTGGGATCTCCCATGCACTGCCATGTCTTCTTGGGTAACACATTTATCTCATAGCCTAAATCTAGTATGATGTCCCCCATATTGGAATCTCTAATGTTAGAATTTAGTATGAATTCCCTACTTGTCCTTCTTCTTGTATGAAGGTGATTGACTATTTTTTGTTCCAATTTCCCCTCTACCTCTGTGTTACATATTTCTATCATATTTTTCAAAATTTTAACAGATTATTAGTCATTTAA
>ML832427.1:23064-62761 GCA_009831015.1 Picea engelmannii | reverse complement strand
GGTACCTCCAACAAAGCCTTAGTTTCCCAACAGAAAGATAAACCTAATAATCCCAAGAAGAAACATCCTCGCCACAACAACAAGCAACATAAGGGTCCCAAACCTACTCAGACAGCTTCAACTCCTAATGGTGACAAAAGAGAAAAATCTAAAAGTAAGAAGACTCACAGACATTGCAACTTTTGTGATAAATATGGTCATGATGATTTCAATTTTTTCAACAAGATGGAATCTTTAGAAACAACGATAAAGAAGCACAACATCAATATTGATTCTACTTCTTCTTCTTCTTCTCATGGACATGCACTTTCTTCTTTTGGTTTCTCCTTCAATGCAACTTCTACTTCTTCTTCTTATGAGTGGCTTATTGATTCTGGAGCATCTTATCATATGGATGAGGATAAAGACATTTTTTCTGCTCTAAATGAATGGAACACCAAGAAAATATTTTTTGGTGATGATAGATCTCTTAGTGTTGTAGGATCTGGAAAAATTCAAGTCAATAATGGTCATTTCAATGATTTATTATGTCTTCCAAGTCTTTCTTGTAACCTTCTATCAGTATATCAAATCACTCATTCAGGTGAAGGTAAAATCGTAGAGTTTTCACCTCACCAAGTTGTAATCAAGGATCTAAAAGATCATAAGCATGTTCTTGCAAATAGAATTGTTAATGATATTACCAGGTTGTACAAGTTTGACAACTTTGGTTCATCATATTTTCCATCAGTTTTTGTTGTTCATAGCGATGACTTGAGAAAACCTTGGCATGAGCGGTTTGGTCATCTAAACGATCTCTCATTGCAACAACTATGCAATCAACAGATGGTGATTGGTATTCCTCTTGTTTAATGCAAAGATGGTATTTGTGTCGGTTTTTTTCTCGACAAACATCATCTGGACAATTTTGACAAACGTGCCTCTTGGCACGCCTCGAGCCCTTTGCAGCTTGTTCATAGTGATTTGTGTGGTCCACTTTCTTCTCCTTTTTTTTTTTTCTGGGTGCAAGTATTTCTCAACTTTCATTGATGATTTTTTTAGACGTACTTGGGTTTACTTCTTAAAACTTAAGAGCAAAGTTTTTGACAAGTTTTTGGCCAACAAGGCCCTTGTAGAAAAACAATTTGGACATCAAATTCAAAGGTTAAGAACAAATAATGGAGGTGAATATGTGAACAATAATTTTACAAGTTACTGCACTACACAGGGAATCCAAACAAAACACATTGTTCCATATACACCACAACAAAATGGTGTTGCTGAGAGAAAGAACCACACATTAAAATAAATTACTAATTGTATGATCCAATCTAAGGGATTAAGTCGAAAGTATTGGGCGGAAGCCATCAATTGTGAAAATTACATAGTAAATTGGACTCCCACAAAGGCTCTTAAAAATATAACACCAGAAGAAGATTGGAATAAAACTAAACTAGATGTAAGTCACTTCCGCGTATTTGGCAGTATAGCATGGGCTCACATTCCTGATGAGAAAATGAAGACATTGCAGCCTAAAAGTGAGAAGTGTATATTTCTTGGTTATTCTGAAGATGTCAAAGGTTATAGAATTATTCAACCACAATGTAATGAAATTATTATTATAAGAATGTTAAATTTGATGAAAATATCTTGGCCTGTGAGCCTAATTCGACGATTGTGCCTTCTTCGGCCTGCGAGCCATCTTCGACGTTTGTGCCTTTTTTTGTTCCTATTCTAGTTTCTTCTTCGAATGATGATAGTGAGGATGAAAATCCACCTCTTCCTGCTCACCTTCCTCCATATGAATCATTTGAACCTGAACCAACACCAGTTTCACCGCTTCCTAGATGGGTCCATTCAACACGAGAAGTAGTTGTTGATCTTGTCGATGATCCTTCAAATCAGCTTCGGACATGTTCACAGTTCCAACAAGCCTCTTCTCTTTTGGCTCAAGTTTCAGAGACTCGTGTTCTAGAGACATTTGTAGAAGCTTCAGGTCATCCAAATTGGGATACAACAATGAATGAAGATTATCGTTCTTTAATGAAAAATGATACTTGGGATACTGTACCTCTTCCAAAAGGAAGAAAACTTGTCAAATGTAAATGGGTCTACATAACTAAGTATGCATCAGATGGAAGTGTTGAAAGATACAAGGCTCAGTTAGTTGCCAAAGGATTTTCCCCAATTGAAGGAATTGACAATAATGAAACCTTTTCCCTTGTAGCCAAAATGAATTCCATCTGCCTTTTTCTTGCCCTTACTGCCTCACATAAATGGGAGGTCCATCAGATGGATGTTAAATCTACCTTCTTGCATGGATATTTGCAAGAATAAATCTACATGGAACAACCTCTTGGCTATGTCTAGAATGAATCTAGCCTTGTTTGTCGCCTTAAGAAATATCTTTATGGTATTAAGCAAGCTCCTCGAGCTTGGTATGCCAAAATGGACAACTTTATTATTGACATTGGATTCTCTAGATGCCATTCTAATCCTAATGTCTATACCAAGAAAGTAGGAATCCATCTCATAATCCTTATACTTTATGTTGATGACCTTATCCTTACTGGTAGTGACTCAAAAATTTTAAACCATGTGAGAACAAGCCTTAACAAGAAATTTGAAATGACAGACTTAGTCTTTTTGTATTATTTCCTTGGCCTCCAAGTTTTGCAAACCAATGAAGGAATTTTTCTTTCTCGGTCTAAGTATGCTTATGACCTTCTTCATCACTTTCACATGGAATATTGTAACCCAACCCCTTTTCCCTTCCAGTATGGAGTCAAGCTTGCTTTCACCTATACTTCTCTCGAAGTTTATTCCACCTTGTACCATCAGTTAGTTGGTAGCCTCTTATACTTGACTCATACTCATATTGATCTTTCCTTTGTTGTTGTTCTTGTTGCCCGGTATATGCAAAGACCCCATGAAAGCCATTGGAAAAAATCTAAAAGGATACTTTGCTATGTACGTGGTATAGTTAAGTTCGGGATACATTACAGTTCAGGGGGGACTCCTTTATTGGTTGGTTTCAGTGATTCATATTGGGCCGGAGACCCTAATGATTGGATGTCTACTGGAGGTTATGTTTTCAGCCTTGGTTCAGGACCTGTCACTTGGGCCTGTAAGAAACAACATGCTATTGCACTTTCTTCAACAGAAGAAGAGTACTGAGCAGTGGTAAATGCAAGTAAGGAAACCTTGTGTCTTCGACAGATCCTTTCATATTGTTTATTCCAGTAGCAACATCTGACCAGCCTTTGGTGCGACAATCAAAGTGCCATCAAGCTTGCCAAAGACTGATTTCAACATTAGCGCAACAAACACATCGAGATACACATGCACTTAATCAGAAAGCTCATTCATGATCAAGTTATTGAAGTGCTCTTTTTCCCTACAGAATATCAAGTTGCAGACATTTTCACAAAGTCTCTTATAGAAGCGAAGTTTTCCAAACTTCGATCTATGTTAAGAGTTCAGGAAGTTTTCATCGAGGGGGGATAGGCTCTAATGCCTCATTTCTTCTCCTATTGTGTCACTATTGTAAATCCTTCAATCATATCCCAAGTTTCTCTTAAGGGGGGGTGTTAGGATATTTAGACACTTAGGAGTTAGTTAAGATCTACTTGGTCTAATGTGTCGTTAGGTAAAAATGTGTTTTTTTAGCATGTTTTAGTATGCATTTGTAGTTAGGAAATCCAACGGTCACGATATGTTCCGGACATAGAGTGATCCAACAGTTCATATTCTCCTCGATCTTAATGGCCATTGATCTATGGATTAACACCCAATTGGTCCATGATCTCTATTTTCTAATGATCGATCGTGAGAAACTCTCTTGTAAAATCTCTTTGTAATCTTTTTCTTTTGCATTAATAAACTGCTCCAAGTGGTTGTGTTGGTTGGGGTCGTGGATGTTTCCCCATAGGGGTTTTATGACATCAAAACATCGATGTGTTGATCTTTGATCTGGTTGTGTGAGTGGTTACTAAAGGTGTTCGTCCTCTGTTGGAATACATGTGTTGTCGAACATGTAAGAGTAGATTAATGTGTGTGTGACCTACTAGTTCATGTTACCAATGAATACTAGTCAAGAGTGATAGTTATGAAACCATTAAATGTAGTAGTTGGGGTGTGATTAGGTGAAGTTAGTTGAATAGGTGATTGTCACATGGATGTAGGTCTTTGTTTCTCCATTCCTATAAATCCTAGTGGTACTCAAGCTTATGAATATATTGAATATATGAAGTGTTATTTTAAGAAACTCTCTCTCTCTCAACAAAGTCACATTCCCCTTATTCAATTGAGTATTATCCTTGTCTGAGTTGGAAGTACTAACAACATCAATAGGGTTCTTGTTGGTTGTGGAGCTTGATTATCTTCCTGATTCACAGGTCTTTTGTTTTCAGCTGTGTTTATACCCGATGAAGTATTTACACCCCAGAAGTATGTACACTCTTCCACTCGGGGGAGTGCAGAGGGGGGTTACCCCCTTTGCGGGGTACAAGGGGGCTATCCCCCCAGCTGGGGGGTTCAAGGGCAAGTGGGCCCCTGGCGGGGGTTCGGGGGCGAAGCCCGCGAAGGAAAATTTTCCTTGTAAAAGTATATTGTAATTTCATTGTAAATTTGGACTGTTCATTATAAGGTCGCAGATCTAACGATAGAAATTATGTTAGGGTTTTTTGCCCTAGAAGGCAACCCTTTGTTATGAGGGAAATGTATTGCAGCTATGGAACTTAGCAAATATTTTATTTTGAGATAGGATATTTTGAGAGAAAGAAGAGGAAGTTACAGTGGGTTTGCTATAGGTTGTATCCCTTCATATGATGGATAATAATAAAGGAATGACCTGGCAATTTCTCTGGTGGACGTAGCCCACATTGGGTGAACCACGTAAATCTGTGTCTCTATTGTATTGTGTATCTTCTGAGTTTTGTTTCCACATTTGTTTTATTTTATTGCTTCGCGATCCTGTTTTTTTAACAGTTCTTGCCATGTTTTTCCTCTTGGGATATACCGCTTTTACATGTCTCGTCAAGGAACTTCACCTGAAAAAGGATGACTTCCTTTGAATATAACTATGTCGACAACTAATATATTATGGCGTCATCTTCCAATCCATTTGGTCAATGCCCAATCAAATGCATTTCTTTCAAGATTCAATCCTATACTTTTGAAAACTTTTTCATTTCCATTGCCTCAAACAGTGGTATTTGACATGAATTAAATTCCTATAAATCAATTGCTTACTTCTACTTGATAAGATGTCTTTCTTGGCACAAGTTTTCTCAAGATAACAATGCATGACCCTCCATCTTTAGTGAGGAAGTGGATTTTCTCTATCTCATAGAACCCATAACAACTTGAATAAACATCAAATTGTCTTATCCAATTGCACAACACTTTTTGTTAGGATATTTAGACACTCAGTAATTAGTTAAGATCAACTTGGTCTAATGTGTCGTTAGGTAAACGTGTGTTTCTTAGTGTGTTTCCTTAGTATGCATTTTTAGTTAGGAAATCTGACGGCCACGATATGTTCCCGAGATAGAGTGATATGACGGTTCATATTCTCTTCGATATTAACGACTTCATTGATCTATGGATTAACATTCAATTGGTCCATGATATATATCTAAAAAGCATGGAGGGTCATTTGCGATGATCGATGGTGAAAAACTCTCTTGTAAATATCTTTGTAATATTTTTTATTTTGCATTAATAAATTCTCCAAGTGGCCACATTGGCTGGGGCCGTGGATGTTTCCCTGTAGGGGTTTTACCATGTCAAAATATCGGTGTGTTGATATTTGATCTAGTTGTGTGAGTGGTTACTGAAGGTGTTCATCCTTTGTTGGAATATCTATGTTTTCAAACATGGTATCAGAGTGCATATGAAAACCCACTCTCATTGTAGATTGAGATCGTGAATCCATGTTGCTTCATCTTTGGTTTCTACCATTCATGTACATTTATAGGCTGAGAGGATTGTTCCATTGCATATGAAGTACTCGTTTCACTCATGAATGCTTTTTGTTTCACTTGAAAAGGTTTATATTTTCCCAAGATACAACCATTTCAGTCAGATCTGGAGGTATAAAGCCTGAATACACCCTTTCAAATTTTTGTAGAGTTATTATTTTAGTTTATGTTTTTTATTTACATATTGTTATTTTTTTGGATATGCATGTGATCTTTTCCCCACGCCCTGTGCGATCTCAGATAATCAGAAACAAATCAGAAAGCTGTTATACATTTATTTTCCACATGATCACCTGATGGGCATCATCTAGAGGTTAGCAGTCTGAAACACTGAATTATACCAATTTTCCCCTGAGTTTGCAGTCCCTTTTTCCTGGTTTTTGGTTGTCCCTTTATATCCCATGACCAGAAAGTGTTGGTTGCTCCTTGTCCTCTTGCAAAGGGCGATCAGTCGCTCCCTGCAAGAATGCATCACGCGACCGGTTATGTTACTCCCTATTTAGGAATGGTTTCGTGAAATGAGATTAAACCTCAAATTCTTTGTGGTTCGACCTCGAGAAGTTTTTCATCTTGGGAATGGAGATATTATCCAAAATACCCTTTGATATTATCTCTACTATCCTACAAATAATGGGGGTCTCTCATGGGAAAAGGGAAGAGAAAGAAGAAAGCAAACTTATTTTGGTAGTTTGATTACGGAGCTTGGCCAAGGAACTTGGGAAAGGACTGCATCAACATCTTTGTAAGGTGTAATCCATTTTTTTTATCAATAGAATATGTACAAGATTTTTCCCTCTACCTGGATGTGTATGTAATTATTATATTTCCTTATGGAGAATTAATGTTTTTTTGTGTTATGATACACTATAGATCTTTCATTAATGTATACATGATTAGTTTGATATTGTGGAAGGTTTATGTGTCTCCATGTGTGCAGATCTAAGTTGATAAGAGAGAAGGTCATATTTTTGGAAGCTAACAGCTAAGGAGTGTGCAGGGACAACCATCAGATCACTGGGTAAGCCTTCCATTCCATCTACATGTAGATCATTTTTGCGTATGAATTAGATTTAGGAAAATCTGCAGTTTAAATCTCTATTATGTCTTAGGTCTAGGAAGAGCCTAAGGGAGTTATCTCTTGCAGGGTTCATTTACCCTACAACGAACTGGAGACTCTGTTGGAGAAGCTATTGTTTTTTAGTCAATTTCTTACTCAACTTTTAAATCTATATTCTCAATATATTTGCTTGTTGTAAGCCCCATTTTTGTTCTTGATTTGTTAGTAAGTATTTTCCATGGCTATTGGAAAGTATGCAGTCTCAGATCTGACAGATATACTTCAGATATATTAATTTTCACACTTGCACGATTGTGGTTGTGGGTTATCCGTGCCCACAGATCGACCAAAACTTTGTGGTTGTATGTTTCTCCATTGCAGGGAGCGACCAACACCTTTCGATCGCCAGATGCTCCATTGTAGGGGGGGACCATCCTGAGAATTACACTACAGAGAGTGACCAGGACCTTGTGGTCACCCTCTATCCCTCTGCAAGGAGCGCCCAAAGCTTTGTGGTCGCCCTATCGTCATTAACAGGGAGTGACCAGGCTCTGAAAGCCAATTTTTGAAGGGACATTCTTCAAACAATGCCCAGATCTATGTTTGTCCTTTCTTCCACTCCTCCATATCTCTCTCAAATCTATCCCAACAGTTATTCCTGCAACATTTTTTCAAATTCAATTTGAAATTTTGTCTTGTGTGCCATTTCATTTATTTAATTAAAAACACTTTTTGTTTTGTGGGTACAGTTTAGGTCATCTAATCTCATTCCCTCGGGATTTTAGTGGTGATGGTACTTTTGTGAGAGAAACCACTTGTTTTTAAAAATATTTTGGGTGTTCCTTTAGATTTTCTTCCATTACTTAAACAAATCCATCTCTCTCGGTTTGCATCTCATCTTAGAAGTGCAATCCTTTTTCAAAGTATTTGAAAAACTTGTTTTACCTTTGAAATCTTGGGTTTTGTGTTGAATACATTCTTGTGCTTGATTTTTTTTCCTTGGGTGATGTTTAATAGTTAGAGTGTTTTGGTATATAGTTAAAAAGGGCTTGTATTTGTTTTTTCAGAAACATTTATTTGATAGTTTGACATCATTCCTCTTTCCACTTAAATAGGAAAATTGAAAAGTTGCATGATGTTAAGTGTTTGTTGATATTAAGAAGAAAAGAACTATTCCGCTCCTCATAGATAGAATTCATTGAAAATGAATGATTGCATTTCATTCTTTTCGCATTCTATTGGAGTCAAGTCTCATACATCATTAGTTTCATCTCCATGGACCTTTTTGAGTAAAAATGGCCATTAAAATCAACCAACACATTAATAAAATTAACTAGACATTTTTGTTTATAGTACACCAACAATAGTTTAGAGCTAGGGTCTTTGGACTAGGAAAAGTGAGTAAATTGTCCAAGACTACTAAAAAATATTGTAGAACACTAAAGAGGGACAAAATCCAATTGTCATATAGGAATATCCAAGAACCCTCTTTAACATAGGGGATAAACATGAGGTCATGTGCGGAAAAGAAATGAAGATTACCCCTCCAAAGCTTGACCAATCGTAGTGGAAAGAACGTATATTGGGGGTTTTCTTGAGTGTTACTAGTTCATTTGGTCTCGGTGCTTCGTGAATCTTGAATTTGTTCGAGGTCCTCAAGAGTATTATCGGTCCACTTTTCTTTAGTCCTCTGGAAGAGCTTAGAACTTTGTTATCCTACCCATACATTCAGACCCGGCTATCAACTGTACCCCCCTAGAGGTTGATTGCGATTTGGTAACCTTAGTGACCTTTCCTAGGCATCTACAAAGGTGTTTATGGGGGGATTCCCATGGTACCTGGGGTAGATGTCGTATCACACTTTCAGTACCCTTGGAGGGTGACCTCACAAAGCGAAGGTTTCTTGCACTAAGAAAGATTGTTAAATGGAGGTCAGGGTAACTGCTTCTCATATCTTCGTTGACAACTTGACATCCCATATTCGAAAGATCCTTCTATATATTGTTTCTTGGTTGATTACCTATAGATTTATTAGGGGTGTGCTCAATCTACATTTGTAGTTGGCCTTAGATATTTTTATTTTACTTTCACTGTGGTCGACCGAGGTATTCGCATATCTCGCAGAATGCAAGGTTTACCTCCTGAGGGGAAAGATCCTTCTAAAAAAGAAATGGTTGAAGAAATAAATTCTAAAACTGAGAGTGTAGCTCCTGGAAGTGACCAACATGTAGAATAACCACCCATAACCTTCATGGAAGGAGTGGGATCTTACAAAAATTTCCTTTTGACTGATCCACTTGGCCCACCACTTATTGAACAATCGTCCACGACATTTTTTTATCCTTATTATTCTTGCCATTTTTTGACCAGTCCAACCACTAGGAAATCTTTTGGCATGAACCCATCGACATTTGACTTTACATTGGGAATTTCACCTCCTCTATCCAAAGCTCTTGTAGTTGATCCTGCAAGAGCATTGTCTACTACTATTGGTGCTTATTCTTTATTAGGAACATCTGTGACCCAAGTTACTCTGACACAACCACTAGCAAATACATCTATCTTTGCACATGGGTCGAGTAATATTCCTACTTCACTATTCCTGCATATGCATACCCAAAGTTTTTTACTTGTTCATTCCATTGGTCAGCTGGACAACAATAAAATCATTCACACAACCCCAACTACACAAGCCACTCATCCTACATCTCCAACTTTACAAATAAGGAGTTCTTCTATACCCTTCATTGGAGGTCATTCTTCAATTGGAGGCCAACCCTTCACTGGGGGGAAACTTCTAGTTGGAGGGAAACTCTCAACCATGGGTCAAGATCCTATGTGGGGGAAACAACAATAAGCCTAGGGGAAAATCGCCCATGCATGTCCTTCCATCCCTATTAATACAATCCTATACGCTGGAAAACCATATGCGGGAGTTGTGAATCCTTTATGGAGTCAACCTAATTCGATAGGAATTCCTCAGCAAACAATTTTTCCTAATTAATCTGTGAACCCCATGATTCCACTAAAACAACTCTGTCAATCGTCGTATATGGGAGGAAAATTAGGCCAACCACGATACATAGGGGGACTTTCAGGTCAACCACAATACATAGGAGGACCATCTGGTTTTTCCATATCATCACAACCTATGTATGGTCCTATTGGTGCTCCCATGCCACATAATTACCACTAGTATCAACAGGTCAAATGACAACTTCAGTTCTTGGCTACGTTGGATCTGCCATATTTTTTGCGCTTGACCAATGATCCTATATGTCATTCCCCATTTTGGCCTCCTATCCATGTCAAACTCCCTTTCGACATTGATCCAGATTTTATGAACAGAACGAAATGACTACAGATTATTACCATATGCTTAACACAAAATAATAGAGATACAGTAAAACTGGTTTTCTATTCAATAAAGAAATAAGCTGAAACTGTAAAATGCAGCGGAAAACAAGCTTGCTGGAATGGTGGCGGCTTATCTCTGAGAAGAGATGTGACGGTTGCGCTCATTCACAAGAATATGATTACAATGAGGCTCTCAATGAATTTTTACAATAAACAAGAGTTTCAAAAACCTTAAACATCCAAAAACATAACCCTAGGAGATGAAGTGCCAAAAGTCATGTGGGCCCCGTTTGTGTAAGTCAGTACATCAACTTCTCGGGGTCGTAACTTTTGCATACGATCTTCGTTTTAGGCGTATGATAGTTCGTTGGAAAGATCTATCCGAGGACTACAAAAGTTGCACAAATTTTGCAACCACAACATATCCCAAAAAACGTCGTTTAGGGCCTCAAAACGGCTCCGAAAGTTCAGGACCCGAAAAACTGCTAAAAATAGTAAATTATCAAAATTGCTAGAAAGATGTTTTGAGCCAGCTGGAAAAGGTGGGTGGCCACCGATATCCACCTGGATCAATCCTCATCCTTAGGAAGAATGGTCTCCATTGCATTTAGTTCCCCCATCAGATGAGGAAATTTCTGCTGAATTTGGCCCCGGGTGAGCCACTTGCCTTGGTGCAGGAGCTGCCCTGCTTTGATGACTCGATAAAGCTGGATCCTTTGCTGTTGAGTGCCCTTGATCTATGTCTCCAAAATTTTATCAATGGATGTATGTTGTATGTAGTCGGGGTTGAGCTCTATTGGTGTCAGTTGTTCTTCTACGTCTGAGGTGTCCAATAATGGTGGGAAATAAGGCCAAAGGAGGTCCACGTTGAACACTGGGTGCAGGCCAAGGAAAGGAAGAATGTTGAGCGCAAAAGAATTATCCCCCACTGCCTTGGTGATGGTGTATGGCCCATAACGGAGTGGGCGCCGAAGCTTTCGATGGTGTCCTGTAAGGCGTTCTTTCTGCAAGTGCAACCAAACTTTTTCGCCCACCTGAAACTTATGTGGAACCCGATGTTGATCATGGCGTTGCTTGTAATTGTCACTGGACTTCTGTAGGATATCTTGAATCTGTTGGTAGATGTGTTGGATCCTCTCAATGAACCAGGTGGCTTTGTCATCCTCAGTTGGAGCAGGAGAGGAGTCAGTCAAGGTGACCGCAAGGGGAAGTGCAACATCTATGGGACCCAATGGTTGGAATCCCAACCCCACCTGAAAGGGGTTGTGGTTGATTGAGTTATGCAGGGCTCAGTTGCAGCTATGCTAGACATAGGGAAGAATCTCATCCCATGTGCGAGGGTGCTTGGAATTATACATGCGTAGGATATGCATGATCATTCTATTTACGACCTCGATTTGGCCATCTGTCTGGGGATGGAAGGTCGTGGATTTGGTGAGCTTGGTGTCCAACAGTGACCAGAGGCTCGACCAAAATGTGCTGAGAAATCGACTGTCCCGATCTGAGACAATGGTTTGTGGGATTCCAAAATGTACCCAGACTCGTTCAAAGAAGATCTTGGCAATGGCTTCTGTTGTGATGCTCTTCTTGCAAGCAACCAGAATTGCCATCTTAGAAAAGAAATCGACAACCACAAAAACACAGTCATTTCCCCGCTTGGTGGATGGGAGGCCCGACATGTAATCCATTGAGATGGATTCCCATGGTCTGTCAGGAGTAGGAAGAGGGGTGTACATGCCTTATTTCTTAGTGTTTGGTTTGACAATAGCGCAGGCATTGAAAGACCTGATATACTTGCTGACCTCCTGTTGAAGTTTCAGCCAGTAGAAATGTTTTTGCAGCATCGCCACTGTATTTTTGACGCCGAAGTGTCCTTCCACCCGGCTGTAGTGCGCTTCCCAGATCATCTTCGCTCTCTCACTTGAGGGAACACATATATGGCCCAGACGACACAATAACCCATCATGAAGATGGAAATTATCAACAACTTCCTTTGCACCCAACATTTGGTAGGTGGTGGAAAAGTCTGGGTCTGTCTCATAGAGTTGGGGCCATCCAGAGGTCTCATGGCCGCAGGAGTCTAGCACTGTGGTGAATGTTGCGACTGGTGGTCTGTTGAGGCAATCAACAACGCGGTTGGTGCTTAATGTTTTATACTTGATGTTGAGGTGGAATTGCTGCCAGTATGGGGGCCACTTTTGATAGCGGTCATTTTGCAATTTCCTTGTGTCTGCATGAACTGCAGTGGCTTATGATCACTGTGGATGACTATCTCCCTCTCAAGAATGTAATGTCTCCACTGGCGGTAGGCTTGCACAATGGACTACATTTCTTTTTCGTAAGTAGGGTACTTATGGACAACATCTGATAGTTTCACCCTATGATAGGCCACGTGGTGGTCGTGCTACGTGAGAACGACACCCACAACATAGTCTGAAGCATCAGTCTCAATATCAAAGGGCTATTGCAGGTCTGGTAGTGAAAGTACAGGGGCTGATTATAAGCGCTACTTCAAATCATCGAACGCTTGTTGTTGGGGCCAACCCCTCACAAATTTCTCCTTACCACCACCCCTGGTTATTTGGATGAGGGCCCATGAAATATGGGAGAATCCCAACACAAACCTACGATAGAAATTGGCAAGGCCCAAGAAGCTCTGAAGCTCAATGAATATGTTTGGGTTTGGCCAGTCACGGATGACTTGGATCTTGGTTGGATCCACATGTACGCCATGTTGATCAATGATGTATCTTAGGTAATGTACCCTGTCCATGCCAAAGGAGCATTTTTCCAAGTTGGCGTATAGCTTGTGCTGCCACAGGGTGTGTAGAACCTGCTAAATATGCTGCAAGTGTTTGGCCCAAGTATTGTTGTAAATGAGAATGTCATCAAGATACACCACTACAAAAGTATTGGTGAATGGTCGCAGGATATCGTCCATCATCCTCATGAAAGTGGTTGGAGCGTTTGTCAGACCAAAGGGCATGGCCAACCGTTCAAAAAGGCCTTCCTTTGACTTGAAGGCGGTCTTCCATACATTTGTCTGTTCTATCAGGACCTGGTGGTAGCCAGACTATAGATCAATCTTACTAAATTATTTGGCCCCCATGAGTTGATCAAGGAGGTTGTCGATTCGGGGAATCGGGTACCGGTTTCTAACTGTGATTTTATTTAGAGCCCGATAATCAATGAAAAGTCGCCAGGTTCCATATTTCTTCTATACCAGTACGATTGGGCTCCTGTAAGGTGATGAGCTAGGATGGATTTTCCCCTTGTGGAGCAATTCTTGGATCTGTCGCTTGATATCCTCATTCTCTAACAAAGAGAGGATATAGACTGGTCCATTCGGAAGCGGTGCGTCAGAGGTCAGATCGATGGCGTGCTTGACCTGACAGTGCAGAGGTACCCTGGTAGGTGAAGAGAAGATATCCGAGTATTCTTCCACAACCTTATCTACTTGCTTCTGCTATGTGGAGAGGTCGGTCGCAGAGACCCTAGATGTGGCTATGATTTTTCTCTCATTCTGAGAGTGAATCATGAAGAAGACAAACTTCCCCATTTGAGAGGTGACCTTCCTTCATTTCTTAGCAAAGATCAAGAAAATATCACTAGGTGGGACAGCCTTGGGTATCTTGTACAATTTCCTGTTCAAAGTAATAATAACACTACGAGGCCTAGACTCATATACAACATGACGTTTCCATAAATAAGGTTGGCCCAAAATAACATCAAAAACTTTGAGAGGAGAAACATCACACAATACCTCATCTTTAAAGGGCTTGATGTCGTACGACAGTCGACATTGTTGGCTGACGCGGAGATTGCTTCCTTGGCGGAGCCATCCATTGGTGTAGGGTTGTGGGTGCGGCGTTGTCGATAGCGCTAGTCGTTTGACGACCTTTGCTGAGATGAGGTTCTTCTGGCTACCACTATCAATGATGAAGTGTAGTGGGGTGCCTTTTACCCACATCTGTGAATGGAAGAGGCACTCTCCTTCTTCTGGCTCGTCTGGTTCACCATGTTGGAGCTTGGTGGTAGCAACAGTGGCACTAGGTTCTGTATCAATGATCTGTCTTCCCCTTTCTTATTCTGAATGAGAGTCAGAACCCGCATCTGATTCATAGGCTTTCACTTCGGCCACCAGTGTCTGCTTTGAGTGGCAGTCAACAGTGTTATGCCAAGGGCTCTTATGAAAATCGCACCACTTCCCTGTATCTTTCTTTGTCTTTTCGGTGTCCTTCTTTGCTTGCGGCTTGGACTAGTTGTCCTGATACTGTCCATCTTTTCTCTGTCCTTTGTTTTGTGGGTTGGGGCCGCCCTTTCCTGGATTTTTTTGTGAGGGGTTCCCCAACCCAAATTGTCTCGTTTTTTGTTTGAGCTTCTGCTCGATTTTGATGACATATCGATAGGTCGTGCCCAAGGATGAGATGTCCAGATATTCCATTTCGGTCTGGATGTATCTATGCAGAGCATCGCGATACTTGAGCACCATATGTCTCTCTGAATCTTTGATGCCCAGCTTGGTGCGCAAGGTATGGAAGATATTTGTGAAATCTGGCACTGCTTGGTCTCTTTCTTTCCGCAATGTGGTCCATTTGGTATACAAGTCGTCATAACTTCCGACATGATAGTATTGTTCCTTAATAACATCCCTGAAGGATTCCCAGGTGGCCATGACTGTAAATAATGAAGGTTCCTCTGTTTCCTTTTTCTCATAGAAATTTTCCCACCAATCTTTGACATGGGGAACATCTTTGAGGAGCACAAAAGTAATCTTTTCTCTATTCCAAAAGTTATGGACAGAGAAATACCCTTCTAGTAGATTCAACCACTTGTCTACAACATTTGCGTCTATCTGACCTTCAAATATAGGAATATCGAAGTTTATTTGTACCTTGAAGGGGGCGATGCCTCCGCTCGAAGAAGATGCGTCGCCTGTTGGTAGTCGCCGAAGGATTTGTGCGAAATTATCCATCATCTTGTTCCTATGTTGCGTGAGTGATTCCTCAATCAACAGTTTGAAAGGATCTCATGTCCCGTCATATTTCTTTTCTCCTTCCATGAGAGGTCGCTTAGGTGTGCGAGAGATTTTGTCCTCAAGAGAAACAAGCTCGAGACCCAAATCTTTGTACTCCGACCTTGTTGGGGACATCCATTAAGACGACAAGGAGAAGACCTCTCTGATACCACTGATCCAGATTTGATGAGCAGAACAAAATGACTACAGATTATTACCAGATGCTTAACACAAAATAACAGAGATATAGTAAAACTGGTTTTCTATTCAATAAGGAAATAAGTTGAAACTGTAAAATGCAGCGAAAAACAAGCTTGCTGGAATGGTGGCGGCTTATCTCTGAGAAGAGATGTGACCACTATGCTCATTCGCAAAAAGATAATTACAATGAGGCTCTCAAGGCATTTTTACAATAAACAGGAGTTTCAAAAACCCTAAACATCCAAAAACCTAACCCTAGGAGATGATGCGCCAAAAGTCATGTGGGCCCCGTTTGGGTAAGTCGGTACATCAACTTCCTGGGGTCGTAACTTTTGCATATGATCTCCATTTTAGGCGTATGATAGCCCGTTGGAAAGATCTATCTTAGGACTACAAAAGTTTCACAAACTACAACATACCCCAAAAATCGTCGTTTAGGTCCTCAAAACGGCTCCGGAAGTTTAGGACCTGAAAAACTGCTAAAAATAGTAAATTATCAAAATTGCTAGAAAGTTGTTTTGAGCCAGCTGGAAAAGGTGGGTGGCCACCGATATCCACCTAGATCAGACATCCCCAATTTCAACGAAAACCCTGGGGAAGATCCCAATAACCATGTAAAGAACTTCCATCTCTGGTGTTCTTCGAAATCCTTGATGGACGATTCCATTTGGTTACGAATTTTCCATAGAACGCTCGCAGGTTCGGCGAAAAAATGGCATATTGAGTTGTCCCGAAACTCATTTGTCGATTTTAATTCTCTTTCCATGGCATTTCTGACTCACTTCCAACTGCAAATTCGGTATGAAACTGGTACAGATATTTTGACTTCGCTTAGGCAATCCTCTTCCACTTACATTTTTTATCATATACATGAGTGGAGGAGGCAACGACGGTTGATTAAAGATACCATTCCAGATCAACTCTTAGTAGATTGGTTTAATAATTCACTTTTTCCACCTATCGCCAGAGATGTCGCTATGGGAGGCATTGTTACAAAGGAGGAGGCCATTAGTCTTGCTCAATATTTAGACCTGTTACATTCCCAATCATGCACATTATACGATATGATCCCTCATGCTCCTCGATCGTCAACTGGTCTTTCAAAACCAGCCCAAGAATCCATGTTGATGGCATACTGGGTTCCGTAAAACTACAAACTGCTACATAATCGTAGACCAGTACCAATACCAAACCTCCTCCCTCTCCTGCACAAACCTCCCAGGTGAATGTGGTCCAATCCACTTCATCTCAACCATCCGGTGGTAATAATAAAAATAAGGGTAAATCCAAAAAATCGTCTGACCAAAAGGAGACTACAGAAACCCAAGACCCCAATGATGGGGGCAAAAACCAAAGAAATGAAAAATATCCTTTCATGGTATGTAAGGAAGACCACAAGACTGTCCCCACCTTGTCGAAGTCCATCAATATCTCAAGCAAGGGGTATCTCCTTCACAACCAGCGATATTAACCAATCCTTTCCCCAACAATAAAAAATGATCACACAAGTTCCTGCACCCTCACCTAGGGGAAATGCAGAGTCCTCATCCACAAATATTATGATGGTTAAATATATGGTGGAACTAGACACTAGAGCCAAGAACTATGACTCCATGGAGAGGGAACCTTCATCAAAGGATCCTCCATCGAATTTACCACCCAATGGCCCTCTCACGATAGAGAAACTGGTTTTCGAACTTTCCATCCACCCTCCAAAAGGGGTACTTCAACGGACTACCCATAATGCGAACACCCGGGAAGCCCAACACTATAGCATAGTGGAAGATCTTTCCCAGACACCATGTGCCATGTCGACACTCGAAGTATTGAAGAGATGTCCTTCACAGCAAAAAATCCTTGCTATCAGCCATAAGGGGAATCGACCCTTCACAATCTAACATTATTTTGTTTGACATAGAACAAAGTGAGTCACATATCTCACACCAAATGACATTTCAAATTACAGTTTAGTGTTTGAACAAGAATATATTTCATACAGTTATTGACGAAGGAGAGTCCACTTGCATTATGTCTTTTTCATGTTGGAAAGCCATTGGTTCTCCACATCTCACCACATCTCCATCCTAAAATATTTTTATGGACATTCTTTCAAACCTTACGGAATTCTCCCCTCCTTACCCATCGAGATAGGGGGAAATATTGTCTCTGTAGAAGTCGAAGTAGTGTATGCCACACTCAACTATAATCTGCTCTTGGGTCTCACGTGGTTCTACACAATGAAGGTTGTTGCATCCATTGTATTTTGCATTATACAATTTCCCCATCAAGGGAAGATACTTACGATCGACCAATTGGATTATTGCACACTTGACTTACAAACTAATCCTGGCACCAACGTGCCATTCATAGGTGATTCTTTCGAGGGTATGAGAGTGTCAGTGTAGGCATGCTTAAAAATCCATTTCTTATGGGGATTTTCCCCCTTCCTACACTTAAAACTACCAATATTGATCTTGTCAACATGATTTTCTCATCTACCAGTGGATCCTTCGGGTCATTTGATCCTTGGGTGGTACCTCATCCTGAGGATGTTGACTTATATGGAGCATCCATGCCATGCACTGCAGTTGATATTGTTGATCCGAAAGTCCCCTCTGCATCCGTTGATACTGATCAACAAATCCATCCTCATGTGGAGCGTGATCAACCTTCTCCGCCTATACAGATTGTTGACTCCCTCCATTCACATGACTTCCTAGATACTAAGTTTCCTTCAACAAAGACCATCCTAGAAGTCATGGTTTCCATAGGAAAGCCTATTAAAGATGAGAATCATTGAGATTCCATCCTCCTTTATTTAGAACTAATGAGAGTTAACATAATTTCTCTTGCTTCGAGACTTGGGGCATTGGCTAGGACATCCAGTCAACCTCCCAGTCTTGACCATTTTCCACCTCATATTTATTTTTCATAACTTGCCACTGAATTCTTTGCTTCCCCTCCCTTCGAAGATTGAGGTTTTGTACCCCCTTCACGTCTTCATGGGTCTCATCAAGGAGATTTCATCACTAACAAAACTACTCATGTTGATTACCTTCGGTCGTAGACATTCATTCCTATGTGGCATGGCCCCGGCATGGTGTTCCATATGATGCCTCAAATGGCTCATAAGTTCATTGATTATGGAAAAGATCCTTGGCCTGAGCCTAGAGATGGGATCTCCTTTGTCTAAACCATCATTATGTGTAGTTCTTTGTACATAGGTGTGTGGTGTGAGTGTATTTTTTTTTTCTTACATCATATCCAAAAATTCAAAAATATTTTCTTTTTAGAAATTCACTATGTGTGCTGACATTGGAATCTAGTTTACGTGTGTTGACAGGATTCTAGGGACATTTTTATGATGGGTACATCCATTAAACTTGAGGTACATGTCTCTAAACTGGCATATCCAAAGAGGTTTTTCCCTGCATTTCCTTCTTTGCATTATTAACTGTCCATATTGCCAACACTATACCTTAGGTTCCCACCATTTTTGTTGTTTAAATGGTCGCACTTTATTGTTGCTTCTGACTTGTTTCTCATTGTTTCTACCCCATTTGCTTCCATTTCTTACTGCATCGTTTCCATGCTTGACTGGCAGCCACCTACTTGCTTCCATTTTCAACACCCCTAGTTGAGAATTGTTGTTATCATTGGTCATCATTTGTCATGTTTTGTTGCAGTCCATTACTTCAGTCATGTTCCATGTGCTTGGAACTTCATCGCATACCACTTGTTCTCTCCATCCGAGCTTATTTTTACCCCTTTGTCATGCTCAATAACCAACCATGATGAAGGTACATCCTAGAGTCTCCTTTAATCTCTTTTCAAACTCCCTAAACATGAAAATATTGATGAGTGAGATTATTTTCTTTCACACTTGTTAAATGGATCTGAAAGGATGTCTATTCGATATAAGTTTGTCCATTTTTTTGACTGGATGGACTAATTACGAAAAATGAATGCTCTAGTCCACCTTGGCTAGAAGAGTTCTCTCTTGTATTCTTTTATCATTTTTTGGACTTGAGAGACTAAATTTACAAGAAAGAACACCCTTGGATTCTTCTTTGTCTTTTCAGACTCTCTAAATATGAAATGACAAAACGAGCACTAATCTCCACCACGGGCTCGCATATAAATCCACGGGTGAAAACATCGATCCTACTATTATTTTCTTTCACGTCCGTTAAATATGAAAGAAGGAAAAAGAGTGGGGGGGGGTTCCGTCTAGTCATCTTCACAAATGGAAATCGTCTATTGAGTTTCCCTTGAACAATGCACCTGTTTTGCATCTATGTACAACAGTTGGGTTATTCATTGTCTCTGAGTCATTACCATCTCCATGATTTCTTGAACTTCATTAAATGGTTACTCTTCCAGTCATCCATGGCAAGCATTTTGTTCCTTATCGAGTCAATGCTACCAAGTCAAGTCATTTTTCATGCTTATTTGTTCAAGGGAAGTTAGCTCATGTAGTCCAATTTCATTTTTTCATCCCATTTATCATGGCCATCCTTGAGTCACTTGTTCTCTACTCTTACACTCTTCACACCATCTACCTTTATATGTTTCATGTCAATTGATGTGGGATACATCAAGGCCCTTCGTCGACGAATTTCATCATGTTGAATACAACTCATTATCCAGGATCGAGATCTAGAAACCAATTAGTACCTGGGACTTGTAGACATCAGTGGCAAGTTCCCTTGCATCTTGGCAGTGGGTTTACATTATTAGCTCATGTTGAATGAATTTACGAGTGTTTGACTTCAACTCATTTATTCACACCCGCTAGATTGTACTAAGTATCTTGGGGTCCATCATCATCATCGGTGGGTTCCCTCACGTCTGTTAATGATATACATCAATGATTGGTAATCAAACGAATTCTACCATGCTCGACCTCAGCTCACTTATTCGCATGTTGTAGATTCATACCATTTGGGATTTGGGACAAAGACCTTAGGTTGGGACCACCACATTCCTTGCTGACATTACCTCCCAAGTTGAGATGGATTTATTCATGAGTACTTCAGAGATCACTCAAGCATCGAGTCATATCGTTGATTTGTACACTGTGACATAGATCCACATTTGCATTTGGTCGTGGATATGTTTCCACTTGTGACATGGATCCACAATGTATTCTTATGTGGACATGATCTAATTATCTCTGTCATGCATGGATATGCAATGTACTATTTTGGCGGCTATGCTTAGTTTTTATTACTGAGCATGGGTATGCCCACCTCAGGGATGTTATTATTATGCATGACTGATGATGTTTTCTTTCCAAGTTCCTTCTCCCAAAGTTCTGTGATTTTGTTTGTAAAGTGTTTCAACCACCAAACACCTCTTCTAACCTCACACTTTATGGGTATCTATTATACAATTATTTGTCACCTGATCACCTGATGGGAATCATCTAGAGGTTAGTAGTCTGAAACATTGATTTATACCACTTTTCCCTTGAGTTTGCAGTCCCTTTTTTCTTAGTCATTGGTTGTCCCTTTATATCTTGTGACCATAAAGTGTTGGTCTCTCCTTGTCCTCTTGAAAAGGGTGACAGGTCACTCCCTGGAAGAATGCAAGGCGTGCCTAGGTCTGTTACTCCCTATTTAAGAATGGCTTCATGAGATGAGATTAAACCTCGGATTCTTTGTGGTTCGACCTTGAGAATATTTTCATATTGGGAATGGAGATATTATCCAAACTACCATTTGATCTTATCTCTATTATCCTATAAATAATAGGGGTCTCTCATGGGGAAAGTGAGGATAAAGAAGAAAGCAAACTTATTCTGGTTGTTTGATTACGAAGCTTGGGAAAGGACTGCATCAACTTTTTTGTAAGGTGTAATCCATTTTTTTTTATCTATAAAAGATGTACAAGATGTTTCCCTCTACCTGGATGTGTATGTAATTGTTATATTTCCTTGTGGAGAATTAATGTTTTCATGTTCTATGATACACTATTAGATATATCATTAATTTACACATGATTAGTTTGATCTTGTGGAAGGTTTCTATGTCTCCATGTGTGCAGATATAAGATGGTAAGAGAAAAGGGCATCTTTGTGGAAGCTAACAACTAAGGAGCATGTAGGGACAACTATTGGATCACTAGGTAAGCCTTCCATTCCATATACTTGTATATCCTTTTCGTGTATGAATTTTATCTAGGAAAATCTATTGTTTACATCTATATTCTCTCTTAGGTCTAGGAATATCTTACGAATCTCCTACAGATTTCATTTACCCTACAATAAAAGGGTTTCCCTATCCATGTATACTCCTTGTCGTGCACTCTGTGCAATCTCAGAAAATCAGAAATAGAGGAATATTTTCATTTTCCATGTAAGCTAACCGAGATCTAACCCTTTTTCTTGTTGAGAAAAGATAAAAAAAATTGTGTGAAAAGAGTTTTTTATGAGCACGCTCTCCAACGTCGTCTTCCACAACAACAATAACAACACCCCCAATCCTCCTAAACAATACAATATGTTTTGCACTAGCTCACTTGGTTAAAAGTTTCTTTATTAAGTAAGAGGTCTTGAGTTCAAGTCTAATTTTTGTTACCTTTTTTTGAAAAAGATCATGCATCCAATGTAAAGTGTATTTCACTTCAATTATAAAAGTGAATCACTATAAGTAGTTTTAATATTTTATTTTAAAGTTATTTATTTTGCATGAACTTTCCTTTATAAAGTAACTTCATTGTAAAAATAATGTTCGCTTACTCTATAAAATTAGGTCGCTTCATATGCAACTTATTTGTAAAAGTGAGGTTATTGGGAGGGTTATCACCACGTGGAGCAATTTATGCTTGCCACGTGGATCTTTGGTTATCGTTTATGCTTTTTTTCAAAAAGGGAATAACTTTCACATCTGAAGTCTGTTTTCAATGACGTTTTTTTTAAACAACTTAATTTTTCGAGATCTTTCCATCCATACCATTTGTTTCAGTTTTTAAATCCATATTATCTGCATATTTAATATGGATTCTCTCAATGATCTTTTGCTTACCAGCACCAACTAATTCTAATGGAAATCTCATATGGAGAATTTATTAAAAAGTAAAAGATTGTATTGGATTACCTTGGGAAAAGAACTAGAACCTAYTGATGATGAAAAAAAAATCAAATGGAAAAATAAGAATGATGAAGCACATGGATTGATTGGAATRTTTATCTCTCCTGATTTAAGATTTCACCTTCAAGGGATTGATGACTATGATGAAGCTTGGGAAAATCTTGAATMTGTGTTTGGTATACACAATATTATTCGATCTCGTCAGATAAAAAATCAGATAATGCCTTTAAGTCCAAATGTTTTTTCTTGCATTGAAGACTATTTATCTAAGTTTAAAACACTTAGAATCTTTTGTGCAGAATGTARCATAAAATTGGAAGAAGAGCATACTTCCAACAAAGTCTTAGTGGCCTAGAAGAAAGATAAATCCAAAAAATCCCAAGAAGCAACATCCTCGCCACAACAACAAGCAAAACAAGGGTCCCAAACCCACTCGGCCAGCTTCCACTCCTAATGGTGACAAATGAGAAAAATCTAAAAATAAGAAGACTGATAGATATTGCAACTATTGTGGGAAATATGGTCATGATGAGTCCAAATGTTTCAAGAAGATGGGAGCTTTAGAAGCAATAATGAAGAAGCACAACATTGGTATTGATTCTCCTTCTTCTTCTTCTCATGGGCATGCACTTTCTGCTTCTAGTTTCTTCTTCAGTGCAACTTCTACTTCTTCTTCTGATGAGTGGCTTATCAATTCTGGAGCATCTTATCATATGGCTAAGGATAAAGCCATATTTTTTTCTCTAAATAAATGTAACACCAAGAAATTATTGTTGGTGATAATAGATCTCTTAGTGTTGTAGGATGTGGAATAGTTCATGTAGATAATGGTCATTTCAATGATGTATTATGTGTTCCAAGTATTTCATGTAACCTTCTATCAGTATATCAAATCACTCATTCATATGAAGGTAAAACCATAGATTTTTCACCTCACCAAGTTGTAATCAAGGATCTAAAAGATCCTTAGCATGTTCTTGCAACTGGAATTGTTGATGATATTACTAGGTTGTACAAGTTTGACAACTTTGGGTCATCATATTTTCCATCAGTTTTTGTTTCTCATAGCAATGACTTGAGAAAACTTTGACATAAGTGGTTTGGTCATCTATATTATCACTCATTGCAACAACTATGTAATCAAGAGATGGTGACTGATCTTCCTCTTGTTTCATGCAGAGATGTTGTTTGTGTCGGTTTTGTTCTCGGAAAACATCATCGGGACAGTTTTGACAAATGTACCTCTTAGCACACTTGACCCCTTTGATGCTTGTTCACAGTGACTTGTGTGATCCACTTTCTTCTCATTTTTCTGGATGCAAGTATTTCTTAACTTTCCTTGATGACTTTTCTAGACACACTTCAGTTTACTTCTTAAAACTTAAGAGCGAAGTTTTTAACAAGTTCTTGGCCTACAAGGCCCTTGTAGAAAAGAAATATGGACATCAACTTCAAATATTAAGAACAAATAATGGAGGTAAATACGTGAACAATCAATTTACAAGTTACTACATTGCACAAGGCATCCAAAGGCAACACACTATTTTGTATACACTACAAAAAAATGGTATTGCTGAAAGAAAGAACCACACTTTAAAAGAAATGACTAATTGTACGATCCAATCTAAGGGATTAAGTCTAAAGTATTGGGCGGAATCCATTAACTGTGAAAATTACATAGTAAATCACACTCCCACTAAGGCTCTTAAAAATATAACACTGAAAGAATTATGGAATAAAATTAAGCCAAATGTAAGTCACTTATGTGTATTTGGCAGTGTACCACGGGCTCACATTCCTGATGAGAAAAGGAAAGCATTGCAACCTGGAGGTGAGAAGTGTATATTTGTTAGTTATTCTAAAGATGTCAAAGGTTACAAACTTATCAACCACATTTTAATGAAATTATTATTAGAAGAGATGTTAAATTTGATGAAAATCTCTTGGCTTGCAAGACTAATTCGGCGATTGTACCTTCTTTGGCCTGTGAGCCATCTTCAACGTTTGTGCCTTATTCTAATCTTATTCTGATTTCTTCTTCAGATGGTGATAGTGAGGATGAAAATCCACCTCCTCCTGCTCACCTTCCTCCAGATGAGTCCATTGAACCTAAACCAGCACCAACACCACCACTTCCTAGATGGGTCCATTCAATACAAGAAGCAACTGGCGATCTTGTCGGTGATCCTTCAGATCAACGTCGAACACGTTCGCAGTTCCAACGAGCCTCTTCTCTTTTGGCTCAAGTTTCAGAGACTTATGATCAAGAGACATTTGCAAAAGCTTCAGTTCATTTAGATTGGGATAAAGTTTTAGAGACTTATGATCAAGAGACATTTGCAGAAGCTTTAGGTCATTTAGATTGGGATACAACAATGAATGAAGAGTATCGTTCTTTAATGGAAAACGATACTTGGGATCTTGTACCTCTTCTGAAAGGATGAAAACTTGTCAAATGTAAATGGGTCTATGGAACTAGTATGCATCAGATGGAAGTGTTAAAAGACACAAGGCTCGGCTATTTGCCAAAGGATTCTCCCAAGTTGAAGGAATTGACTACAATGAAACATTTTCCCCTGTCGCCAAAATGAATTCCATCTGCCTTGTTCTTTCCCTTGATACCTCACATAAATGGAAGGTCCATCAAATGGATGTTAAATCATCGTCCTTGCATGGGGATTTGCAAGAAGAAATCTACATGGAACTGTAAATTCTAACCTTGTACAATATCTATTGCAAACAGATATTAAGAAAAGAACAGAAAAGATACAATGGAAAATACAAACATTACACAGAGATTTTCCCCTGGAAACCCAAACCGGGAAAACCAACATATTCTATATTCATTCCTTGTGTTACAATGTTTACAATACAAAATAAATATAGGAGCCAGCGACATCCAAAACCCTAACCCAATGATCTGGATTAGTCAAAAACCCTAATTCCTTAACCGGAAATAGAAAACCATCGGCAAAGAAACCATGTGCCGAAAAACCACCTAAATATAATGTGGTCCCGAAAATGCGGTCCCGACGAAAAAAAATTCGGGGGCGCTACCCCCGCGCGGGGGTCTTCGCCCCCCTGCACCCCCCCTCTAACCCCCCTGCGCGCCCGGCCCAGATGCTCAAACACTACTACTTGTGCAAAGAATATAACACATACCCAACATGAACAACCTCCTAGCTATGTTTAGAATGACTCTAGCCTTGTTTGTCACCTTAAGAAATCTCTTTATGGTCTTAAGCAAGCTCCTCAAGCTTGGTGTGCCAAAATGGACAACTTTCTTCTAGACACCGACTTTTCTAGATGACATTTAGATCTTAATTTCTATACCAAGAAAGTAGGAAGCCATCTCATAATCCTTGTCCTTTATTTTAATGACCTTATCCTTACTAGTAGTGACTCAAAATTTTTAAACCATGTGAAAACCAGCCTTAAGAAGAAAATTGAAATGACAAACTTGGGATTTTTGCACTATTTCCTCGGCCTCCAAATTTTGCAAACCAAGGAAGGAATTTTTATTTCCCATTCTAAGTTTTTGTGTGACCTTCTTCGTCGCTTTAACATGGAAGATTGTAAACCAACCCCTTCTCCCTTCCAGTTTGGAGTCAAGCTTGTTGCCACGTGTTCTTCTCCCGAAGTTGATACCACTTTGTATTGTTAGTTAGTTGGTAGCCTCTTATACTTGACTCATATTGATCTAGATGGATTTCGGTGGCCTCCCACCTATTCCAGCTGATTCATTTTGGCAGTTTTCTAGTTTGGCAGGTTTTTCCTAGCTTTTGGGTCCCTGGCTTTCGGGGTCATTTTGAGGCCCTAAATGGCGTTTTTAGGGATCACCATAGTCAAAATATAGACGGAATTAGAGTTTGATGGAAAATGTTTAGTCCTTGGATAAACCTTTCCAACGGGCTATTGTGTGCCTAAAACGGAGATCGTATGCAAAAGTTACGACCCTGGGAAGTTGATGTACTAGCTTACCCCAACAGGGCCCACATGACTTTTGGCGCTTCATCTCTTAGGGTTAGGTTTTTGGATGTATAGGGTTTTGGAATTCATGCTTATTGTAAAAAAATCCTTCATAGCCTCATTGTAATCATCTTCTTGTGAATGAGCGCAATCGTCACATCTCTTCTCAGAGATAAGCCGCCACCATTCTAGCAAGCTTGTTTTTCGCTGTATTTTACAGTTTCAGCTTATTTCCTTATTGAATAGAAACCAGTTTTAATGTATCTATGTTATTATGTGTTAAACATCTTTTAATAATCAGTATTCATTTCGTTCTGCACATAAAATCCGGATCACATATTCGTCTTGATCTTTCCTTTGTTGTTGGTCTTGTTGCCTGGTATATGCAAACTCCCCATGAAAGCCATTGGAAAGAAGCTAAAAGAATACTTTGGTATGTCTGGGGTATAGTTCAGTTCGAGATACCTTACAGTTCAGGGGGGACTCCTTTATTGGTTGGTTTCACTAATTCAGATTGGGTCGGTGACCCTGATGATTGGAAGTCTATTGTAGGTTATGTTTTCAACCTTGGTTCAAAACTTGTCACTTGGGCCTGTAAGAAACAACAGGCTATTGCTCTTTCTTCAACAGAAGAAAAGTATCGAGTAGCGGTTAATGCAAGTCAGGGAGCCTTGTGGCTTCGATGGATCGTTTCAAAGTTTGGATTCCAACAGCAACATCTGACCAGCCTTTGGTGCGATAATCAGAGTGTCATGAAACTCGCCAAAGATCCAATTCAATACCAGCTCAACAAACACATTTAACTACACATGCACTTCATCAGAAAGCTCATTCATGATCGAGTTATTGAAGTGCTCTTCTACCCTACAGAAGATCAAGTTGCAAACATTTTCACAAAGTCTCTTACAAAGACAAAATTTTCCAATCTTTGATCTATTTTATGAGTTCAGGAAGTTGTCATTAAGGGGGGATAGGCTCTAATGCCTCATTTTTTTCCCTATTGTGTCATCTTTGTAAATCCTTCAATCCTATCCCAAGTTGTTCTTAAGGGGGGATGTTAGGATATTTAGACACTTAGGAATTAGTTAAGATCAACTTGGTCTAATGTGTTGTTAGGTAAACGTGTTTTTCCTTAATATGCATTTGTATTTAAGAAATCTGACGATCACGATATGTTCCCAACATAGAGTGATCTGATGGTTCATATTCTCCTCTATTTTTAATGGCTACATTGATCTGTGGCTTAACACCCAATTGGTCCATGATCTTTATTTAACGAACATGGAGGGTCATTTGTCGATGATCGATGGTGAGAAACTCTCTTGTAAATCTCTGTAAAAAAAAATTGCATTGATAAATTGCTCCAAGTGGCCACGTTCGCTGGGGTCGTGAATGTTTCCCCGTAGGATTTTACCACGTTAAAATATTGGTGTGTTGATCTTTGTTCTAGTTATGTGAGTGGTTATTCAAGGTTTTCATCCTCTATTGGAATACATGTGTTGTCGAACAATTTTGGGTCCATCTATCCATCACAAGGATTGATATCTACCTCGGCCTAAAATTTGAACGGATTCATGGAAGAACGATGGTGTTTTCTATTAAAGAATTTATTCCAAACTATCTTGGCACTATTCAACGCACTTCTACAGTTCCTCAAAATTTCTATGATTGAATTCTTACACTTTTCATCCATTGAATAAGTCAAGGCCTACAACATCTCTAAAATGATATCCAGGGACAACTCCAACTTCTTGAATTTTGCTTCAAGAGGCTCAGTTTCATATCTCAATACAATTCTGTTGATTCTCAAAGATCTACTATGTGTCAAACCTTGTGACAATGGTTCTCCACTAAAGGCATAAGAAAACATGACCTTAACCCTATAATATTGGCTTAGGTGTTGAGAAAAATAAACTTTTATGCCCAATTGATTTGTAACACAATGGGAGAGTTAAAATCTCCCAATGTAACTAACCACAGAGTCTTGAAACATTTTTTTATTTAAACCTCTATGTTAGGAAATTGGATGCAATCCTTGGCTAATCCAAGATAAATTTTAAACATCATAGATGTAGTAGGAACATACACATGTTTCAATCACGACACCAATTTGTTTTAACTTATGAAACTATTTTGGAGAATAGAATGATGAAATATTATTAAAAATATGCTTACATCATGCACTTATAGCCCCTATGACACTCTTATAAAGCTCTTGCATAATCAATTGCATTCCCACTATGGTATGGAGATTTCATGTCTTCTCCCAAGCTCTCTCTAGCACTCTTTTCACTAGGAATCACTCTAAATGATCCACCAAAACCGTTCTTTTTGTTTTTCCACATGAAAACAGCCAAGAACCATTCATATGCTTTTTTTCGTACTCTCAAATTGAATTGTTTATATTATGATCCCCAACTCCAACATTCATTGTATTTTGTTGCAACTTGAAAACCAACCATTGCTCCATTTTTTCGTCTTCTTGTGCTCATTTCAAAGCTAAATTGAAAATGCTACAACTTTCCTTATTTTGATAAGATTAGTTCTCTACGGATTTTTCCCAAATGTCTCAATTCATGAAAATAATAAAATGTCAAAACATTAATTTAAAAAATAACTAGTGTTCGAATCAATTAGGTAAATTGTTGATGAATAAAATGCCCTTGTTTTTTGGATCTTCTATACAACCAATTGTTTCAAATTGAAGTTGGAATGCTAAAATTAATAATTAAATACTTGGGTCTCCAACTTAACGAGGAAATACACTAATAACAAGGACCTTGTTCACCCTCTCAAAGCCAAGTTTGCAACAAATTTCCTATATGTGCACTCCATCTATAACCAAAATTTATAGATTAAGAGACGGTTTGTGAGTTATGATTGGGCACATTCAAAATATTGGCAACATGCCAATATTATAAAGGTTGTCTCATTTGTATTTACCGATGTTTTATTTTGGGAATCTAATGAGATTATTGTTAAATTAGAGACATCAATTAAGGTGCTTCAAATAGTTGATGGTGAAAAATATGGACTACATATATGAGGCCATGGATAAGGCCGAGTTAACTCAATCCACAATATGGATTGAGTAAGATAGACATGTATAATTGGAAATTATCTATCCCAAGAGGCAACATCATTGATCATGCATAGTGTATTTAACTTTCATTTATGATAAAAAAACTCTATTGTATTGGTGAGGTGATCTAAGGTGTTTTCTATTGTAGAGTCTATGTTCGTTGGTGATACAACTCATAAGTCCATCCAATGCCAAATACAATGGTACAAGAAAGTTGAGAGACAACTTGCATTTAAAAGGTTTTTACTCTTAATTTTAATTTTTAAATTACAAAATTTTGAAAGTTGCAACTTGTGTTTAAACTTTAGCATTATTACATGTGCATGGTGGCCAAATTTCTAACATATAAAAGTTGGCAATCCAAGTGTTAAAGACAAACCTGTAGTTCCTCTAGATGTTAGTTTGATTAGATATATCTGAGCACATGGAGTCCAGGAAGTGCAAGAGGTTGGCCCAAACATAGTTTAATAATGCCACAGTTGAGTATTATACCTTGAACTTTTCAAGTGACAGTCAAAAGCACACAGGAGTGATGGTGCCATTGTGCTAGATGAGATTGATGCAACATTAATTGGATCATGGATATAAAAGAACCAAATTGGACCATGGATACAAAGGAACCAACTTTTTGAAATGAGGGCCCTGATTTTGGTAGGATGAAAAGGTTATGTTTCTTCATCATTTATCATTTTATGCCATGATCCATCATCCATGGCATTTGGCCATTGCAAATTAAAATTTTAAACTATGAAGCATCTCAAGTATTTGAAATTTTAAAGCTCATTGTCCAGGGTTTATGTAACTATAAAGATATTTAGTATTTAGTAAAAAGTTGAGCTCGTCCATGTCAAATATGAAATTGTCAAGAAATGGAAAATACTTCATTTTTTCTTATGAAATTTTGAATATTTTACATATTTTTTTATGTCAAGTTATTTTCGAGTTTTGTGTAGAATTTTTCCCAGCCGTCCTGTTGACTCTCTTGGTTGGGTTTGTTAAGCAATTTCCAAGTCCGAGTCATGCACCTTTTCTCTCAAGATAAGATGTCAAAGACTCTAGATTCAAGATGAGAACTGGGGTTTTTGAGACTTTGAAATCACATTTCCCTTGGGCATTAGAGCAAGTTTTCAACAACTTTTCTATTATAGAAACCGGGCCAGATTTTTTATGGGAAGGAGAGGACCTGCCAACAACACTGCAACCTACAAAAACCACGAAAAATAGTAAAAGACAAGGAAGAAAAGCAAAATCCTTCCAGATAGAACAGAAGGAACGGGAAAAGAGCCAAAGTGGCTAAGGACTAGAGGGAAACACCAACTGAAACATATTCAACTATCTTTCTCCAAGTAAATCAACCTATTATCCACCATTTTGCACAAGCTGGATTTTCTGAAGAGTCGCCAGAGAATGAGCAAACAATGCTCATATTTGTAGATTTCAGAGTTCAGCAGGTCTTATAAAAGACCCCTCTTTTCCGCATTTCCATCATTGTAATAAATGTAAAAGGCTATTGGCCACCCAATACCAGGAGTGAGAACATACTTTGGAGTTTTTTTTTCTACTTGTTAATTATTTTTTCCTCTTGCCTCAGTGAGAAGAAAAAATAATTTCTAAGTTTTTTCACTCAGATGGCTTAGCTCCAAAGCCGGAGTATGTGTTGGCAATCAGGTTTTGGCATGGAAAATCCAATGTATAGTGTCTAAATGTATATAAGATCATACTAATACATAGTGTCTAAGTCATTTGTAAATTGCGGCTAGGTTTGATAGGTTTTTTTTAAGTTTTCAGTGAATTAATTAAATTCCCGCAAAAATGGAATTTATTAATTCTGAGTCAATACATGTAAAAAATATTGCATCACATGTTGTCAGATTCCATATTTACAATCGTTTTCCAGTCCAGAGTATCATGTAAACCCCTATTTCCCATCTTTCGAGACTAAAAAATGATTATTATCACTAAAAAAATCAATTTTACTCTAAATTTACGGAAAATGGGTAATTTAATTAATCTCCTAAATTTTAGGAGAACTGGGGAACATGTTTTAGACATGTTTTTTGTATGTCCCTAGTTGACTAAAGGCCTAAGGTGAGTTAACTAAGGGAAGGTCGACTTAATTAAGTGACATGGAGTTGGGAGGAGTTTCCAATGAGGAAACTCGACTCATTATCCTAAGTGGCGCACTCCCAAAGCATGGTGCACCTCGTAAAGGGCCCACACATCCCTTAACTCCCCCTCTCACTCACACTCACTCCCACTCATCTCCCCTTACTCTCACTCCCAATCCCCTTCACCTTCCTTAACTCACCTTCCACTCCATACCTCTCCACTCATCTTCCACGCATCTACTCTTCAACTAGTGTGCCACTCCCTCATCCTCACGCATTCACTAAACCCTAAACCTAACCCTAGTGCATGCACACTTTGGAGTTATCACCCCCATTCATATATAAATAAGGGTCAACCTTTCCATTAGAGAGTTGAATCTTTGGCAAGCAAGCATTGTAATGTTGTAATATCTTCTGGAATAATAAAGACTTTGGAGCTAGCTTTGGTATGTGGACTCAAATGTGTGGATGACTGTTGGATACATGAGGTAATGTTATATTGATTTTATGCATAGTATATTTGTTATTTGGATAATCATAGGGATATTGTTATCTAGATGGAGTAAGTTGTTTAATTTGTTTATTATTCAATTTACTTATTGATCTATACTCAAACATTTCATTGCATGTGTGTTTTTGCTTAAATTAATGTGCTCTTGAAGCCTTTTGTGTAGAGAAACACCAAGTGTAGGAACTTGCAGGTATCAGTGTTGCATGTAATATCATTCTCTTGGAGAGTCAAAGGAGCTCGGTTGCTTCCTATTTTTTGTCCAAGAAGATTCTTAAGGAATGCATTCACCCTCTTCTTCACATCAAGGAGAACTCCATAGCTCAAATTTCTCAAGCTCAAGTGGAAACTCAAAATCTTGATAAAATTATTTCCCCTTCTTTTCTTTCTTGATTGCATGTTGTTTAGAATAGTTTTAAAAAATATTTTCAACATCTAAAGGCTGCATGCATTTGTTTCCTAGATCAAATTATAATTTTGTCAATCTTTTTAAAGAATAGATCTAGGCATTTTTTGGCATTTTCTTTGTCTTTTCATCTATAGTTTAGATCAAAGTTTATGCTCAGCTTTAAGTTGTTTATCAAGATGTTTAGAGGTTTACTGTTTGTTGTCCTAAAACAGCAAACATAAGTCACTAAAAATATCATAAGTTAGGTTTGTTTAAAGCCTCAGAAAGTCCTAAAAAATTACCTTTTTTCCTTAGAATTTTTTCAGAAAATTTGGTAAAAAACATTAGTTGTTTAAAACCTCTTTTCATATTTTCTAACTTCATTTGTTTGTTGTTTTTGTGCAGCAAATACAAGTTCAAGAGGAGATTCCGCCAGTTTTGGGCAAAATCAAGGCTCTCGGGGACCCTGGGGGAGTTGTGACTTCGTCAAAATGAAGTTTCTTGTTTCTATCTTTTCTTCTTGTACTCCTCTTAATGATCCATTAATAAAGATCCCTCTTCTTCTAAGAGAGCTAAAATCTCAAAGAGAACTCTGGTTCTCCATTGTAATAGTGCAAATAAAAGTGGGCCCTTGTGCCCAGTTTCTTCATCCCCTTAGGGAGATTTGTGTTGTGGGTTTGCTTTGTCCTTTTTTGAGTTGTGCATGCTTAAAATCTAACAATCAAATACACTAGTCAAATATATCAAACACACTACAACACTCTAATGGCTATGCATGTTAACTAATTCTCAAATTTTTATGCATACTTAGTTAGTTGGTTTTAAGTATCTTCTTTCCTTCAATCAGTTTTGCAACAACATTTAAATCTTCAAGCCGTATCTTGTTAATTTCTCTCAACAACAAAGCAGGGTACATAAACTTAATTGTTGCAATTCATTTATTTCAAGTGTTTTTGCAAGTGCCTCAATTACAAAGCAGGGTGTGTGATCTATCTATCTCCAGTAATTGAACCTTGCTAGTTTAATAGAGCAATCCTTTAATATTGTGAGTTCATTGGGAGGAAAAGGCCTGAAAGCGACCTGCAAAGTAAGACAGTTCGTCTTGTTGGACATCCAACGCTTTTGGTGAATTTATCGGTGAAACCATTGGGTTTCGGTAAATTCTCAACAAGTCCAAGCAAAGAACAAACTTCCGAAGGGGCCAAACACTTTTCATTAACTACTTACAAAATTTACCTTAATAAAATCTTCGATATACACTGCCCACGAATCATTTTAAGGAATTGGTTAAAATACTTTCAATTTATCTTATGTGAGCAGTTTATCTTATGCATGTTATATAATCTCCTTTTATGCTCTTGAATATTGCAGATGTTGTATCCTTTTGATGTATAAATGTTTCATGAGAAAAATGTTATTTATGATGATAAATGCTAAGTGGTGAATGATCGAATTGTATTTTCATCAATAAAGTCCTAGATTAAAGTGTTTTTCTTTCTTAGTTTAGAAAAGCCTTAGTTTTATTTTTATAGGGACTACCCCCCTTGGCTTCGCTAGAAGTTGGCCTAGACGGAAGAGTTGAGGATCAGGTGACAGCACCTTGACTCGATACTTTCCCCCAAGGACACACCAAGTGAATTTAAGGTTTCTTCCACGATAACCCAGGTGTGTATTAGGATGACAACATTTTTGGCATCGTTGTCGGGGATAAACTGTTGGGTATGTGTTATATTCTTTGCATGTGTGTGTGTGAGCGCAACAGATATGACAACTGCGTCTGACGATCCCTCGTACTACTACTTTGATTGTGTCGTGTGCGTCGATCTCTTTCCTAGGGGGGTCCCAGGGGGGGCAGGTATACCCCCCCTAGTTATGCACAGCGTTCGGGGCAGTGCCCCGAATTTTTTTTTTTGGGCGGTTTTTACTATTTTTAGTGGACTTTGGTATTTTTAGCGGTTTTGTAAATTAATACTGGATTAAGGGATTAGGGTTTTGGTACCTACGAAATACCTAAAAACATTGTATATATATTGTATGGTGAATGGTGAAATTCGATATAATGAATATAAGAAAGGTTTTCCTGGTTGAAGGTTTCCGGTATAAAATATCTGTACTCTGTGTATGAGCCATTGATTAAATTTTGTTTTTCTTAAGAATCTGTATGCATTGCTTTACTTCACAGGTTTAAAACTTACATAAACCTTTCTATTCCCGGGTCATGACTTGTTTTTTCCTTTAGTTTTACTTAGTTTTCTTTTTTATGCTTATAGTTTATCAGAAATAGACTCAACCATCTGGCGACTCCACTAATTTCCAATTTAACTAAGTATTCTACTATGAGGAACTCAAAAGGCCTACTTAACTTTATTCCTGAACCTGAGAAGGTGTATCAAAGGAGGTTAGCCAAAGCCTCTTATCGTAGGGTACTTAGTTATTTAGGAACATAGTCAATTTCTGATATACACTTGCTCTTTATTGATAAAAGTTTTATTTCAAAATTGTCTATCTATAATAAATGTGACTTTACTGCAATTAATAATTATCTGCATGCTCTCCCTGAAAAATCCATAGAAAAACTTCCTAGTTTCTAGGGTAACAATGTTATATCAGTTAAAATGCATATCAAAGCTTTTATGAGATGTACTAACAAATGGTGTGCAGCTCATGATTATGAAGATGTCAAAATGAAATTATTTGTCTTATCCTTAGAAGATATTTCCTTAGATTGGTATGAAGATCTGTCTGACAACAAATTCAAAACGCTCAAAGAACTTATAGATGCCTTCATTGAAAATTGGGGGGAGAAGAAAGACCATCATCAGTTGTTAGCAGCCCTTAACTCAATCAAGAAAAATGAGAATGAAACAATGGACGGATTCAATCAAAATTTTAATGAACTTGTCTCTAGCATGCACTCAAAAATCAAACCTCCAGCAGAAGCTATATTGATTTACTATGTAGAGGCCCTTGGAGGGGAAATGAAATACCAGCTTAGAGATAAGGAACCTCGAGACCTCAAGTCATCTCAAGATATAGCGGTCAAAATAGATAAGAATATGCAAGCGTCAGGCAAGTCCAACATTCTCTGTTTCAGTAGAGGAAGTACTTCTAGGCAAACAAAGGCTAAGGACAAGGCTGCGGCTGCAGCTCTCGAAAATAAAAACCCGAATTTCGACCCCCTAAAGGCCGTTACTGAGATGGTCAAACGAATGAAAGCTACCCATGCTACACATCTTAGTGCCATGAAAAATAGGTTGATATCAATGGAGAGGTCACAAAATAACAGATTTCAACCTAGGCAGAATAATGATAGGTGGCCAAGAAAAGGTCTCCCTCAAGACCAAAGGCCACCCAATCAATTAGAGTCCAGTAATGTGGTTCATGAAGAAGCACCACCTTTCAGCAAAGCATGTGAAGACTTTCATGATGAGTCTACTTGTCCAATATTTTGTCAGATTAATGAACAAGGCCTTCCTCAAACAAGCAACTATGCAGAGCAGCCCAGAAATACCAACCACATCAATACTTTTGGTGAATCTCATCCTCTATCTATGGATTATTGGCTTCAAATGCAAGAGAGGAGTGAGAAAGCAAACAAAGTGGTTGAGGAATATGATAATGTGACCAAGCCATATGGTCACAAACCTTCAAATGAGAAGATCCTAGAAATGGCAAGGCACAGAGGAATTGTTTACCAAAGGAAAGGAAGAGAAGGAACTAGCAACTCTCAAAACAACTTTCCAAAGGTAACTACTCCTAGACAAACTCCAACTGCTAATTTAAATGTTGATCTAGGTAGTTGGATAACAAATGCAAAGGTATTGGTTTCAGTTTTAGATCTCCTCAAAATTCCTTCACAGAAAGAAAAGCTTACGCAAGTTATAGATCCTCCAAGCAATAAAGTCATTTCAAGTAATAAAGTTGTTCCAAGTAAAGTTCCTCCAAAAGAACAAGAAAAGATTGTGGAACAACATGAAGTTCCTCCAGTTGCCTTAACTAGTATAGATAGGAATAAGGAAGAAAATCCTCCTTTCTTTGTCTCACTTGAAATAAACGATCAGTGGCTACACAATTGCATGTATGATTCAGGGGAGTCATCAAATATTATCACAAAAGGGATTATGCAAAGACTAGGTCTAAAAATCACAAGGCCTTATCAGAACGTGTGTGTCGTGGACTCAAGGGAAATAGAAACACGCGGAATAATTATAGATCTCCCAGTTAAGCTAGCCTTCCATCTTAGGTTTGCTTTCAAAATGGACATTCTTGTTATAGATGTGCCAGATGCACGGGGGATGCTATTATATAGGAAATGGGGAGCAACAATGGGTGGTTGTTTGAATATGGATTTGACTTTTGCTACTATTCCATACCATCCTCCTTCAACCGAAAACTTCAGACTCTTTAGGGAAAAGGAAAGGAAGTATCACATAGAAGACCCTAACGATCAATTTAATGAGTTTATTTGCCAAGTGTCAGATATGGGTGACTTCTCCATCTGCTCTAACTTCTTAGCTCCAGCTCAAGAGAAGTTTAACGATGAAAAAGTTAGCAATAAAGCATGGAAAATGCATTTTGACGGAGCTCACTCTAGATCAAGCAAAGGGGCATGCATTGTGTTAAATTCTCCAACAGATAAAACTTACAATTTTGCATCCAGACTTGAGTTTGATGCAACTAATAATGTGGAAGAATATGAGGCACTTTTGCTAGGCTTAGAAATCGCTAAGGACATGGGTATCAAAATCCTCAATATAAAGGGTGACTCAGACTTATTGATTCTCCAAGTTAAGAATAAGTATGCATGCAAAAGTGAGAGGCTTAGAAGATACATAAATTCTATATGGGATATCATCGAACACTTTGATGCCATGGACCTTATTGCTATCCCTAGAGAACAAAACAACCTAGTTGATAGTCTGGTTGTAGAATCTTCTACCCTCCAGCCCTCAGAAGATCTGATGAAAGGTGAAGGCAAGTTGGAGATAATATTTAGGCCATCTGTCCCAAATAATGTTGACAATTGGCAAGTTTTCAGGAATGATGAACAAATTATAAGGTTCATCCATAACATAGGAGAATTCTCAGACTTTAATGTCAGCTACAAAGAGGAAGGCAAGGAATATGTTGAAGAGGATAATCCCATCAAAAATCTAGTACCCAGAGGTATAGCTGCCCTAGAAGAAATTTTTGACAGGCATGACATGTACAAAAAGAAAAAAGAAACAATAAAGCCTGAAAAGTATATTGAAATAAACATTGGGATGAAAGAAGTCTCAAGAATGATAAAAATTGGAAAAAGAACCACAGAAAAGGAAAGGAAGGAACTAATCAGCTTAGTCCAAGAGTATAGGGATGTGTTTTCCTTCACCTATGATGAACTCAAAGCATACAAAGAAGATGTGTTTCAACAGACTATCCCTCTCAAAGATGACACAAGACCTTTCCGACAAAAACTTAGGCGAATAAATCCTAAGTTGGCACCTTTAGTTCAAGTCGAGTTAAAAAAGATGTTGGATGTTGGAATCATTGCTCCAACCAGACATTCATCTTGGTGTTCCAATTTAGTGGTGGTCAGAAAAAAGAATGGGGGGATAAGATTATGTATTGACTTTAGAAACTTGAATCTTGCATGTATTAAAGACAATTATCCCTTCCCCAACATGGAAACCCTACTTCAAAGGGTAACTAGTTCCAAGATTATGTCCATGTTGGATGGCTTCTCAAGCTATAACCAAGTCTTGGTGAGGAAGGAAGATCAGAACAAAACTACCTTCACCACTCCTTGGGGCACCTTTAAATATCTAAGAATGTCTTTTGGTTTACTTAATGCAGGTGCCACTTTTCAGAGAGACATGGATTTTGCCTTTCATGAGCTAATGGGAAAAATCATATAAATCTACCAGGATGACTTAACAGTGTTTTCCAAGAAAAGACCAGATCACATAAGTCATCTCAGACAGGTTTTTGAAAGATGTTGAACATATGGTATCTCCTTGAACCCAACTAAGTCTATCTTAGGTGTTGTTATCGCACAGTTTGTAGTTTAGGTCATAGGCTAAAGGATAGAAATCAAACTGGTGTAACAGGAACCTTCCCCACCCAATGTCACCTCGATGGGGAGGTTCTTTCTGTTTAGGGAGGTTAGCCCAGGGGAGACGTCCCCAACAACCTAGGGTTTGAAGAGGCAGAAGGTATTAAGTCAAGTTTTAGAGTTCCCTCCTCACAGGTTACTACCAGAGTTAGACAGTCCGACTAATCAACCAATAAATGAAGTGTATGCCCTATTGAAAACACATGCCCAGAACAAGACAACAGTAACACAATATATATATACAGACTATAACTCAAAGGGTTAGTACTTCAATGACTATCTGGTATTATTCAATAAGCAATGTACTGCAATAGATATAAAATGAAGTCAATGTTTTGTCAGTTAGCTATGAAGGACTATCAATTCATCAACATCTATAGAGATGACTAAGCCAACAATATATCCAATCAACAATTTGCTCAATAAATGCTTGAAATCATCATTTAATTGCTTATGTTCAACTTTTGTTGCGTCAAGATGAGATAACCAACTATGACGTCAACCTTATTAGGTTAGTTTTGTTAGTTAGGGTTTCAAAATTATAGTTTTGAAAATAGTTTTGTACACTAAGACTTCAACGTTGGAGGTCAAACATCAGTGCCTAAGGGTATATGGAGTCAAAAGATAAGGGCACAAAGTCTTGAAAGGACAAAGGCTTAAAGACTAGAGGGAAGGGTTCTAGAGTGCTGCAAAGGCAGGGCCCTAGAATCAAAACCCTAGGGGAAAGAGACTCACTCCAGTGTTGCTTAAGCAAGGCCTCATGCTCTTTCCTCCTTCTTTAGGTCAACTTGGCAAAACATCTAGCATAAAGAATAAGTCTAAGGGAGAAAGTGTTGCAAGGACAAGGCTTTCAAACCCT
>ML832427.1:9623-20837 GCA_009831015.1 Picea engelmannii | reverse complement strand
AAGCTATACGAAAAGTTCCTTTACCCCCAACCAAGAAGGCCCTTCAATCCTTTCTTGGACAGATAAACTTTGTCAGACGGTTTATTCCTAACTTAGTTGAGTTAATGAAACCACTCCTCAAGCTGCTAAAGAAAGATGTTAACTATGAGTGGTTAGAAGAAGGAAAGATTGCTTTTAAAATTATTAAGGTTGCAATTTGAAAATCACTAGTGCTAAATAGTCCCGACTATTCAAAAGATTTTAAGATATTTTCCTTTGCTTCTGAGGATACTATTGCAGGGGTGTTGCTCCAGAAGAACAATGAGGGTCAGGAGCAACCGATTGCTTTTATGAGTAAGGCATTGCAGAATTCAGAACTTAACTATACAAGTATGGAAAAGCAAGCATATGCCTTAGTCAAATCTCTCAAACATTTCCAAGTCTACATTGGTTATTCAAAGATTATGGGGTATGTCCCTCACGCAGCAGTAAAGGACATCCTTGGTCAGCAGGATTGTTTGGGAGATAGAGGAAAGTCGGTTTATAAAATACAAGAATATGACTTAGAAATAAAACCCACTAAGTTAATCAAAGGTCAGTGTTTAGCTCAAATGCTCACCAAAGGAAATGAACAAGTGTTGGACTTAGTATGCCAAAATCAAACTAGGCCAACCTTATCTTCATAGCTTCAAATGTTAGAACAACACTAGTGGTATGCAGATATCATTTACTTTCTCTCAAACCTTACTTTCCCAAGTCATTTGATTGGTCACAAGAGGAGGGCTTTAAGGTTGAAAGCAACAAAGTATTGTATCATTCAAGACGGCTTGGGGTGGAAGAACCCCAATGGAGTGATACTGAGATGTGTTGATGAGCTAGAGTCTAAGAAAATCTTGATTGACTTACATTCATGATTTTGTGGTGGACACTATGCGGCTAAAACTACCGCCCACAAAATCCTCAGAGAAGGTTATTATTGGCCGACCATTTTCTCAGATGTTCACAAAATGGTCAGGGGTTGTCAGCAGTGTCAGCGATTTTCAGGGAAGCAAAAGCTAGCAGCCTTGCCTCTTCAACTTGTTGTTGTCAAAGCTCATTTTCAACAATGGGGGCTTGATTTTATAGGTCAGTTCAAAGACAATTCAAGTAATGGTTTTACTTTGATAATTACAACCATTGATTATTTCACTAAGTGGGTAGAAGCAATACCCACTAAGCATGCAACCGACAAAGTAGTCATGTATTTCCTTGAAGATGGGATAATCACTCGATTCGGTGTGTCCGCCAAAATTACCACTGATAATGTCAAGGGCCTTCAATTAGAACAGATTTATCTGCTTTTTGTTTTAAGTATGGCATTGTGTTGTCCCACTCTTCAAACTATTATCCCCAAGGTAATGGTCTCGCTGAATCCAGCAACAAAAACTTAATGAATATTCTTAAGAAAATGGTAGGAGATAATAAGAGGTCATGGGACAACAAAATAAAGTTTGCATTATGGGCAGAGAGAATAACCAAAAAGAGTTCCATCGGTAAAATCCCCTTCGAGCTTGTCTACGGTCTTGATGCCACCTTGCCAGTTCACCTTAAGCTTTCAATGTATCAGTTTGTTCAAAAATATGGTCTAGATGAAGATTTCCAGCAGAACATGATTGATCAATTGATAGAGTTAGATGAAATCAAACGAAAAGCTTTGGATCAGAGCATAAAAAATCAGGATAAAGTAAAAAGGACTTTTGACAAGTCTTCACGGCAAAGAGTCTTTCAGTATGGGGACACAGTCCTTCTTTGGGATAAAAGAAGGGAAAAGCCAAGCAGCCATGGGAAGTTTGACAGCTTAAGGACATGCTCATATATTATACAGGGTTCAGCTGGCAGAAATTCATTCTATCTAAACAGGTTGGATGGTGAGAATTTGGCCCTACTAGTCAACGACCAACTTCTCAAGTTGTTCTTCACAGAGGTCATCTGATGCCCATGGGGGCATCTACTGTATCATACTCTCTAACCCTTATCTTTGTATTTTATACTTTGTCTTTTATGTACATCATTTATTTTTGTATTATATGCACATGTATACTAACACCTTTGTTATACTTTGTGCACATGTATATATGCTTTGTTGTATTATATGTATTTGTACTTTATCATTTGCAAATTGTGTATAATGTTGGTTTTTATATGGATATGATATCCGACATGCGTCAATGATGCAAGAAGCATAATTCTGGATTCTGGCATGGTCTCCTACAGATTTATAGATCAACCACGCATTCCCATATGGATCCAATGTTATCCACCAGTTTGCACAAGCTGAATTTTCTGAAGAGCCTCCAGAGAATGAACAAACAATGCTCATATTTGCAAATTTCATAATTCAACAGGTCTTATAAAAGACCCCTATTTTTTGCATTTTCACCATTGTAATAAATGTCCCGAGTATGAGAGATTGTAAAAGGCTATTGGCCACCCAAGACCAGGAGTAAGCACATACTTTGGAGTGTTTTTTTCTACTTGTTAATTATTTTTTCCGCTTGCCTCAGTGAGAAGAAAAAATAATTTCTAAGTTTTTTCACTCAGATGACTTAGCTCCAAAGCCGAAATATGTGCTGGCAAGCAGGTTTTAGCATGGAAAATCCAATGTCTAGTGTCTAAATGTATATAAGATCATACTAGGACATAGTGTCTGAGTCATTTGGAAATTACGGCTAGGTTTGATGGGTTTTTTTTTTAATTTTTCAGTGAATTAATTAAATTCCCGCAAAAATGGAATTTATTAATTCCGAGTCAATAAATGTAAAAAATATGGCCTCACATGTTGTCAGATGTCATATTTACAGTCGTTTTCCAGTCCAAAGTATCATGTAAACCCCTATTTCCCATTTTTCGAGACTAAAAAGTGATTATTATCACTAAAAAATCAAATTTACTCAAAATTTACGAAAAATGGGTAATTTAATTAATCTCTTAAATTTTAGAAGAACTGGGGAACATGTTTTAGACATGTTTTTTGTATGTTCCTAGCTGACTAAAGGCCTAAGGCAAGTTAACTAAGGGGAGGTCGACTTAGTTAAGTGACATGGAGTTGGGAGAAATTTCCAATGAGGAAACTCGACTCATTATCCTAAGTGGCGCACTCCCAAAGCATGGCGCACCTCATAAAGGGCCCACGCATCCCTCAACTCCCCCTCTCACTTGCACTCACTCCCACTCATCTCCCCTTACTCTCACTCTCACTCCCCTTCACCTTCCTTAACTCTCCTTCCACTCCACACCTCTCCACTCATCTCCCACGCATCTACTCTTCAACTAGTGTGCCACTCCCTCATCCTCACGCATTCCCTAAACCCTAAACCTAACCCTAGCGCATGCACACTTTGGAGTTATCACCCCCATTCCTATATAAAGAAGTGTCGACCTCTCCATTAGAGAGTCGAATCTTGGGCAAGCAAGCATTGTAATGTTGTAATATCTTCTGGAATAATAAAGACTTTGGAGCTAGCTTTGGTGTGTGGACTCAAATGTGTGGATGAATGTTGGATACATGAGGTGCATAGTATCTTTATATTTGGCTAATCATCTAGATATTGTTATCTAGATGGAGTAAGTTGTTTAATTTGTTTATTATTCAATTTACGTGTTGATCTATACTCAAACATTTCATTGCATGTGTGTTTTTGCTTAAACTAATGTGCTCTTGAAGTCGTTTGTGTAGAGAAACACCAAGTGCAGGAACTTGCAGGTATCAGTGTTGCATGTAATATCACTCTCTTAGAGAGGCAAAGGAGCTCGGTTGCTTCCTATTTTTTGTCCAAAAATATTATTAAGGAAGACATTCACCCTCTTCTTCACATCAAGGAGAACCCCATAGCTCAAATTTCCCAAGCTCAAGCGGAAACTCAAAATCTTGATAAAATTATTTCCCCTTCTTTTCTTTTTTGGTTGCATGTTGTTTAGAATAGTTTTAAAGTTTATTTTCAACATCTAAAGGCTACATGCATTTGTTTCCTAGATCAAATTATAATTTTGTCAACCTTTTTAAAGAATAGATCTAGGCATTTTTTTGCATTTTGTTGGTCTTTTCGTCTATAGTTTAGATCAAAGTTTATGCTCAGTTTTAAGTTGTTTATCAAGTTGTTTAGAGGTTCACTGTTTGTTGTCCTAAAATAACAAACATAATTCATTAAAAAGAGCTTAAGTTAGGTTGGTTTAAAGCCTCAAAAAACCCTAAAAATTTACCTTTTTGCCTCGGAATTTTTTCAGAAAATTTGGTAAAAAAATTTAGTTGTTTAAAACTCCTTTTCATATTTTTTAACTTTATTTGTTTGTTGTTTTTGTGCAGAAAATACAGGTTCAAGAGGAGATTCTGTCATCTTTGGGCAAAATCAAGGCTCCCAGGGACCCTGGGGGGTTGTGGCTTCGTCAAAACGAAGTTTTTTTTTTTATCTTTTCTTCTTGTACTCCTCTTAACGATCCATTAATAAGGATCCATCTTCTTCTAAGAGAGCTAAAAACTCAAAGAAAACTCTTGTTCTCCATTGTAATAGTGCAAATAAAAGTGGGCCCTTGTGCCCAGTTTCTTCATCCCCTTGGGGGGATTTTGTTCTGAGTTTGCTTTGTCATTTTTTGAATTGGTCATGCTTAAAATCTAACAAACAAATACACTAGTCAAATATATCAAACACTACAACACTCTAATAGCTATGCATGTTAACTAATTCTCAATTTTTCATGCATACTTAGTTGGTTTTAAGTATCTCCTTTATTTCAATCAGTTTTGCAACAACATTTAAATATTCAAACAATATCTTGTTAATTTCTCTCAACAACAAAGTGGGGTACATAAACTTAATTGTTGCAATTCAGTTATTTCATTTATTTAAGTGTTTGTGCAAATGTCTCAATTACAAAGAAGGGTGTGTGATCTATCTATCTCCAGTAATCGAACCTTGCTAGTTTAATAGGGCAATCCTTTAAGATTGTGAGTTCATTGGGAGGAAAAGCCTTGAAAGCAACCTGCGAAGTAAGACGGTTCGCTGTGTTGGACATCCAACGCTTTTGGTGAATTTACTGGTGAAACCGTTGGGTTTCGGTAAATTCTCAACAAGTCCAAGCAAAGAAGAAACTTCCTAAGGGGCCAAACATTTTTCATTAACTAATTACAAAATTACCTTAATAAAATCTTCGATCTACACTGCCCACGACTCATTTTAAGGCACTGGTTAAAATACTTTCAATTTATCTTATGTGAGCAGTTTATCTTATGCATGTTATCTAATCTCCTTTTATGCTCTTGAATATTGCAGATGTTGTATCATTTTGATGTATAAATGTTTCATGAGCAAAATGTTCTTTATGATGATAAATGTTAAGTCGTGAATGATCGAATTTTATTTTCATCAATAAAGTCCTAGATTAAAGTGTTTTTCTTTCTTAGTTTAGAAAAGCCTTAGTTTTATTTTTATAGGGACTACCCCCCTTGACTTCGCTAGGAGTTGGCCTAGATAGAAGAGTTGAGGATCAGGTGACAACACCTTGACTCAAGACTTGCCTCCAAGGACACACCAAGTCGATTGAAGGTTTCTTCCATGATAACCCAGGTGTGTATTAGGACTGCAACACAACCCATTTCACAAACCCGAGTTTCAACATTTTCTCACAAATGAAATGACAACACTATGTGCTCCTTGCATCTTCAAACCAAGTAATGGTTTCCAGAACCACATAACAGCTTCCACTAAGACAACACATTAGAGTTGGTTCTTCTCACGAGGTGAAATGAGGAAAGAAAAAGGAATGAAACATGTAAACATAAAAAGTATAAACAACTCGATGAACCATGAAACAACCAGCTATTTTAGCTGATCTAAAAGAAGCTGATAGTGGAGAGCAGCATAACCATATAAAACTGAAAGAATCAAAGTAGTATATTCCCTTGTAATGCACACAAGTATTCAAATGCTCCACATAGGAGAAAGAAATTCTACATCTTATGTCAAATATATTCACAAAAAATAATAGTAATACCTTTTTTCATGAAGTTACGCATTTAGGACATCAAGAACACACTTAACAGGTTAATTTAAAAAGAAATGAAGATGTATATTACAAAGGTGGCATCCAGCTGCAACTGCCAATAATGTGGGAGTCAAGTTGATTTCTAGAATCAGGAAACCTGTAGTAACAGCATGCTGCCTTGTCAATCTTGCCACCAAATCCCCTAAAAAGCAACACAGCACAGCATGTTCCTCAAGTCTGTACATGCCAAAGTGAACCAGGATGCTTCTTCAAGCAGAATATCAATAAAGCCTCAGACGTGTGCTTATAGCTGTACGACACAAGGGACAGTGTGATAAATTTGGGCCACAATCCCTACAAATCTGTCAAACAGTGTAGATGTCATCAGGACCTAATACGATAAGATAAAATTTTGGCAAATCCTTAACTGCACAATACTGTGTCAATCCATATTCTGGCTTTAAATGCAATCAATACTCACTGTATGTCCACAACCAAAAGCCATGTCTCTGGGATTGGTTAAGCAAACTGGGCAAAGCTGAAATATACAACCATTAGATATTTAAAACAAGCACAAAAAAAGATCCGTGAGAACAGAAAAGAATGAATTGTCAAGCCTGTATCACAAACTAATGCAAGAGGAATCGAATCCCTACCTGCTCCTGGCTTTCAACACTCCTTTCTTGTTGAAAAGACGGTGCATGTGTAGTGCCTTGAGAAGCTGAATACTGGAAATCTGTAGAGTGAGGATATGCTGGTATAGTGGTGTCATGTTGAATCACTGGCAGTGGAGGAGGCAATGGAAGTACTTCTGGAGCCTTTCCTGCACAGGGACTACGACAAAGAAAGTATCAAATGATTTTTTTATGCAGTGCACTCGACTCATTACAAAACTTCATATTCCTGAAACGAGTTAGAATAAAGACATCTCAGTCCAGTTCATACCCGAAAAGCTGAAGCTCTTGCGTGGCTTTGTATTGAAATGGAATCTCCATGAGTGCTGCTAGTGCAAATGCTGCTTCTTTCTCAGAAAGAGCCATACTTTTGGACATGATATTTGTGAAGTTCACAAACTGCAAAATGAATAATGATAAATTAAAAAATGGTGTAGCAGTAAAATAAACTGATTATCAACTACTGATCTATTGCAGTTTCTCTCCAATGCAGTATTAAGCTCACTACCAAGACATAAATCACTTGACAACATCAAAATCACAGAAGCCAAATATCCATGCAAGCATCACCTGAAAATTATCAAATGCTCGACTGGGGATATTATCATCAAATTGCTGCATTGCATCCCACGGTCCATCTCCAACTCCGACTAATACAATAGATAAAGGAAACTGACTGCAAATATAGGAAACAGAATTTCATCATCTTGAAACACTACCATTGATGCAGTATCCCATTTAAGTTATGCATAAGTTCTTGTTATACCTTGCAGCAACTATAGCATCTACTGTTTTCTGTTCTTGTTGACTTAAACGTCCAACCTCTGTATCACTACTCCTTGTCACCTGTAAAGATACAAATACAAAGCCATTGGAAATGCATTGTGATGAACTGCACTTTTAGAATGAAAATAAGACAAGCAATATAAAAGTAGATCCAGCCAAGCAATAAAAAATGAAGATCAGATGATATTGTCAGAAAATAAGTGAGACAAGACTGCATATAATATTCTGAATAAAATAGAATTCATTTTATCCCATACAAAGAGTCAAACTGAAAATTTCAAAATGGATATTTTTACAACCTGTCCATCAGCAATGATTACAAGAACGTGATATTGTCCACCACTCTTTTCCACAATGCCCATTGCCACGTCAATAATTGGAGCAAAAGATGTCGGTCCTGACACAGAAGGAATAATATAAAAATAGTAAAATAATTAAGCCTAAAATATCTTAAATCTTATAGAAATAAAGGATATTCAGCATCTTTATGTAACAGCAGACAGTCCATAACAGAGAAGCAAATTTAACTTAGTATGGTTATCACCCAAACCCGCACTTTTTGAGATAAAGTCCTAAAGCTCAAGTGAGACTTTGGTGTAAGTATGAGGAGGCCACTGTCACCTCACCAACCCTCTTCTACACTTTAGGCCGGCTCTCCTCTGGCTCAAGGGGGCCTTCCCTAGGATAGGATTGCTACGATTTTAGGCAATGAGTTCAAACTTCAAAGGTGATATGAAGAGTAAATTCCAGCAAAACAGATTTGGATTGATTAAGAAAATGAAGATGATGGATGGACCAGGGCACTAGAGTCTCTCCATTGGGCATATGGGGTCAACTAAGGCTCCTCTTTTAGAAAATGTAAGTGAGCATAGGGTGATAGCTAGGGTTGTCCACTACAAATCCTAACAAATCATCATAGTGCCTTACAAGCTTCAAGATGATCAAGGGGAAGATTCTCCACTAGTAATCCTCCAATGGCTTTGAGAAGGGACCTATCAAGAAGAGAGGAAAAGGGTGCACCACCAACACTAGAGAAGTAACACCACACTTGCAACCATTCCAAATAAAATACCGCAAGGATTTAAAGAGACCACTCACTCATCAAATCGATTCACAAGACCATTGATCCATGAACAGTCATCAAATTGCAAAGCATCACAAGACAAATCTTCAAGAGAGCTCTCTAGCTAGCCATCCATAGCACAAAAGAAAAGGAAAGAGTCTCCAAAAGATTTCTAAGGGATTTCTCCCCCAAACCAACCATGAGTACAAATGAGGAAGGGCATCTCCTTTTATAGAATGATGCTTACCATCCTTTACAATAAAATATTATTATCTGATGTGAGCACCTTAGATCTAACCTATGGATAAGTAAAATACAATTTTCTCCAACTATCTAGTCTAAAATACATAAAAGATGGGGTGGTCAAGCCACATGTACAATAATCAAGTGATATAACCCCCAAAAGAGAGGGAGGTCTCCATAAGTTAGAGGATACAATGGCTCCAAGGTGCAATGTTGTTAACCCCTAGATTTTCACCCTTGAAAATCTTGAGGGTTAAGAGCCAGGATGCACTATTTGGGCTAGCATTCAAAGATTTTCCTAGATTTCAGCACTTGTGTGAGTCAGAGGTTGGTTTCCATTAGTGATAGGTACAAGACTGGTATATTGTTGTTTTTATTTTAGAGTTAGAGCTAGCATAGTTTCACAGGGATTTGAGAGAGATTTGTATATATAGTAGGTGACCCTACTTTGTAGGAGACAGTGAATGAAGACTTATTTGACAGTTTTGAGCATACAGGGTTGGTCCTTGCATGATATGGAGTCCGATGGCATTTTTCCAAGTGACATGCGAGTACTTTCTATTTTAAGCAGGTTGAGATCCAGGCCTCAGATCAGGATTTTGAGTGTGCAGTATTGATTCTTGAGACATTCTGAGTCTTTTGGACCTTTTTTGGGGTGACTTGTCAGTGTTTCTATTTTTAGCAGGTGAAACAATAGGGCTCACATGTCAATTTTGATCGCATATTTGGAATCCTCACGGAAAATCAAATCCGATGAGTATGATATCATTAACATGCGGTGAGATTCTATTTTTAGCAATGTCTATTTTTAGACATATGACACATGACGGTGTTCTCCTGGTCATTCTGGACGTTTTTGGTAGTTTCCTATTTTTTAGGAGCCAAACCCTATTTTTAGCAATTTCTATTTATAGCAAGGGTGGTCACCTCCAAAGGTGACAAATGGCAGGGTCAAATTCCGACATGTGGCGATGATTCAATGTGTCAGGTGGCATCTACTTGGCATCGTTTGATGAGGGGGCACACTTTCCAAGGATAAAAGCAATTAAATGAGAATTAAAAAAGTAAAAGGGGGTGTGTGGATGAGGTGGCAGGCTCATGGACGTGATTGAGCCAATCAAGGCTTAAATCACTCACTTGATTTCTCTCACTTGTCATTAACTCACTTTCCATGCAAGTTAATTTCGTTAATTCCTTTTTAACTCCTGTTAAATGCCAAATCCCTTAAATTGAGGGTGCATCTCTCCCTCTAAGCTAGCGCATGCCTCTCATGGATAATCTATGCTTTTCTCATGTGCTATTCCCCCTAAAATTAGCCCTCCATCCATCCTTCCTCTCTTTAAAAACTATGCACATGGTTTAAACTCTCATTATCTCCCTCTCACTTCCCAAAGTGTGCCTTCATTATCCTTTATCTCCCACATGTGTGGCGCATTCATTGGCTCACAACCCCTCTTCTTGCATGCATGTGCCACCTAGCATCTATAACTCCTACTTCCTTGCATTTTTATCCTCTTATGCACCTATTCTACACCCTTTCCCTCACATGTGGCCTCCTATTTCTCTTTCCCTCACCTTAAATGCGCCTCCTCCCATTTGGCGGATCAGATCTTGCTCGAACAACTTGATACTTGGTCAAGGGGTTTGGCTTGCCCCGATCTACAGTTCTGGAGGTTTTGAGGGTTATTGGAGGCCTTGAGAAGGGAGGCCGAAATATTGGGCTTCAGAGAGAAGGAGGGCGCACTGTAGAAAGTGGATCTGCTCATCTGAGGGGTCAGATCTTCTCCATTTAGCTTGAGACTCCATCTGGGGGTTTATCTTGCCCCGATCTACTGTTCGAGACGTTTTGGTATTGTTTGGAGGCCTTTAGGAGGAAGGCCGAATTATTGGGGTTCTATAGCCAACCAGGAGGGCACACATCATGCAATAGAAAAGGCTTCAATCATCCACAGGGACATCATTGATCTTATCTCTTCATCGGGGTATTGTGGAGCCTTGGGAGGCTATTATCCCATGAATAAACCATCAATGCACAACAATCTGAAGTAAACCTACAAACACAGTAAACAACAATAAACAGTTAATTAATCAATGTTTCCAAGCAAAAAATTGGCTTGGGAACATTACACCTAGCTCCAAGGTCTCTAAGAGATCAAACCCTAACCCTACTATTCAAGGTGCTCCAAAAGCTTCAAGGAACCCTAGTACCTCTTGTTATCGCACAAGTTGTAGGTTGGGCAAAGCCCGACCTAACCACCAAGTGGCGACAACTAAGGGACACTATACCCAATGTCACCTCGATATAGGTCCCGCACTTCAAGGGTGACTAGGTCACTCTATGGAGGCGATCTCGGTCACCCTCGGGAATTGAGACAGATGGAAGGCAAGGAAGAGAAGTATTCCCCTAAAGGTCAATGATGGAAGAGAAAAGTGGCTTTGATGACTCGTCTC